>APFE031550051.1:280602-320554 GCA_000404065.3 Pinus taeda
CCAAATGTCCTCATAAGGATAAGATCGACAAGGGAAAGGAACCTATTAGATGGAACAAGAAACAGAATGCAAATAAGAAGAGCTACTACACTCATGAAGATAGTGACGTTCTATCAAATAGTGATGAAGATGAACGAGGTAATGACTATAAAATTTTGATGGAATTTGAAGATGATGATTACATGGATGCTATAGATGTTGATAGTTTTTATGAAGAAATTTTTAGACTCAAGACATGTATAGAAGAAAAGAATATGATCATTGATACTCTACAATTTCAAATTGATGAAAAGGAAAAATATCTTGAAAAGTTAGAAGGTGAAATTGTTGGTCTTAGAAAAGTGATTGAGAAAACAAAGGCTATTAATCTTAAGTGTGTCAAAGGATTCGAAACTCTGGATAAGATCATCAATGTACAACGTTCTCCACTAAACAAGACAGGTTTGGGGTATAATGAAGAAACCTCTCAAGCATCCACTTCAAAGAGTTATCTTGATGCAGCAAGAAGGAATGAGCAAAAGCACAATGGAGATCACCAGGTAAAGCAGGGACGAATTACATCAAGAACAAACAAAGACTATCAGGTGAACCAGGGGCAATCTGTCTTAAGGGTGAACAAAAGCTACAACCAGCCATAGGTAAAATCTTCTCAATTTACTTCAAGAATGGATGTCAATAGAAATTACAATCATGTTGCCGGTAGATTTGATAACCGCAGAAGTTTCTTCAATGGACAATGTTTCTCTTGTCATAACTTTGGTCACAAATAAGCTCAATGTCTTGCATATAAAACAATCATGACTAGAGAAGCTCAGAAACAAAGAAGTATGACTGGGATTACAAAAAGGACCTATAACAATTTTTCGGCTCTTGAAAATGAAGTTGAATGTTCCATTTGCAATAACTTCGGTCATGAAGATTCTGAATGCAGGTGCAAGTTTCGGCAGACAAAGGAACAACCCTCAAACACCAAAACATCGAGAATAAAGGAACCACAAACATAAAGATGTGGGATAGCCTTTTATGCAGAGGGACAAGAAAATCTGTGGTACATCGACAATGGATGTTCAAAGCATATGACAGGTGATAAAGAAAAACTTGAATCATATTCTGCTTTAGAAAAGGGAAAGAAAGTTTCTTTTGGAAATGATACTCCTGCAGCTATAAAAGGAAAAGGCACTGCTCAGTTGAAGGAAAAGGTCAAAGCTGGAAATGTTCTGTATGTTGATGGATTGAAGCATAATCTTCTGAGTGTCAGCCAGATGTGTGATCAAGGAACCGAGGTAATATTTAGATCAAATGGTTGTCGTGTTCGTGATCTTGATATAGGTGAAATACTGATCAAAGGTAGAAGAACTCCAAATAATCTATACATATTTGAAGAAGGACAACAACAATGCTATTTAAGCAAGGATGATGAACACTGGTTATGGCACCGGAGGTTGGGTCATCTAAGCTTTTCACAAATAAGGAAAGCATGCAAATACCAGGCAGTCGTGGTCTTCCAAAATATCAAATTCAGACAACACCATATGCAAATCATGTCAGTTGGAAGCAAACCAGACTAACTTTCCGGAAAAGGAAGGATCAGCTAGCATGCCTCTTGAGCTAGTCCATACAGATTGTATGTGGTCCTTTTAGGAAAAGGACACCCAAGGAGAAGAATACTTGATATTATTCATTGACGATTTCTCCAGGTTTTTTTGGTTAGGTCTTATGAAGCACAAAGATGAAGCATTCGAAAAATTCAAATCCTTCAAAGCCTTGGTTGAAAATGAATCAGGTTACAAAATTAAGAGCCTCAGGTCCGACAGAGGAGGAGAGTTTACCTCAAATGAATTTTTTGATTTTTGTGAAGAACATGGGATAAGAAGGGAATTCTCTATAGTTAGAACTCCTCAGCAAAACAGAGTAGTGGAAAGAATGAACAGAACAGTCCAACAAATGGCTCGTGCTATGCTTGATGAGTCTAGAACTCCCGCAACTTTCTGGGGTGAAGCTGCATATGCTGCGGTTGTTATTCTCAACAAAACGAATATTTGAGTAAACAACACTCAAACTTCTCATGAGCTTTGGTATGGTGAGACTCCTTCGGTAAAGCATTTCAAAATTTTTGGGAGCAAATGCTATATTAAGAATACTGATGAGAAACTTGGCAAACTTGAACTTAGAGCAGATGAAGGCATTCTTCTTGGTTATTATCCACACAGCAAAGCATATAAGTGCTACAATAAAAGACTTGGAAGAATTATTGACAGCATTGATGTTGTGGTTGATGAAAAGGGATACACTCCTAAGCTAGTAAATCATGAAAATATCAAAGAAAATGAAGACTATCCTCAAAGACAGGATGATGAAGAAGAAGAACGTCAAGAAGCACCAGAGGAACAAACAAGGATAGAAGAGAAGACTCCATCTAGGTATGTTCAGAAGAATCATCCAGAATCTTAGATTTTGGGGCAGAAAGAAGTAGGTGTACAAACAAGAAGAACTATTGCAGAAGCTTCAATCTATTTGGCATTACTCTCTTCCACTGAACCACAAAGTGTGAAAGAGGCATGCAAAGATGAATGTTGGGTCAAAGCAATGGATGAAGAACTTGAGCAGATAAAAAAGAACGACACTTGGGAGTTGGTTCTTAGACCAAAGGATAAGAATGTTATAGGGACAAAATGGGTCTTTAAAAATAAGTTGAATGAAAATGGGGAAGTAATTAGAAATAAGGCCATACTTGTTTGTAAAGGGTATGCGCAACAAGAAGGAATAGATTTTGAAGAAACTTTTGCTCCTGTTGCAAGACTCGAGGCCATCCGAATGTTCCTTGCGCTCTCAAGCTTTCAAAAGTTTAAAGTATTTCAAATGGACGTGAAATCAGCCTTTCTGAATGGAGACTTAGAAGAAGAAGTATACATTGAGCAGCCAGATGGTTTCATTCTTGGAAATGATCTAAATCTTGTATGCAGACTGAAAAAGGCTCTTTATGGTCTCAAACAAGCTCCAAGGGCTTGGTACTATCGATTGGACAAATATCTTCATCAACAAGGTTTTTCAAAAGGATCAGCGGACAGCAATATTTATATAAAAATTGAAAATGATAAATTACTAATACTTGTTGTGTATGTAGATGACATTATCTTTGGCAGCAATGAAGAAGCTATGAGTCAAAACTTTGCCTTGGTGATGCAAAAAGAATTCGAAATGTCCTTGCTTGGAGAACTGACATACTTTCTTGGTTTGCAAATCCAACAAAATGAAGGAGGATTTCTTGTCTCAAACCAAGTATCTCAAGCAGATTTTGAAGAAATATGGCATGGAAGATGCAAAACCTGTATGTACTCCCATGGTAACAGGATGCAACCTCAGTGCAAATGACGAATCAACAGCAGTGCATCAATCAACCTACAGATCTATGATTGGAAGTCTACTTTATTTGACAGGTACCAGACCAGACATCATGCATGCAGTGGGAATAGTTGGAAGATTTCAAGCAAATCCGAAGGAAACTCATCTTCAGGCAGTAAAGAGAATTTTCAAATATCTTCAAGGGACTCAAAATTATGGCTTATGGTATCCTAGAGATACAGATCTCACACTTCATGCTTATACAGATACAGATTGGGCCAGAAGTGTGGATGACAGGAAGAGCACAAGTGGTGGTGCATTCTTTATGGGTTCCAGATTAGTATCTTGGTTAAGCAAGAAACAGAGTTCGATTGCCTTGTCTACAGCTGAAGCAGAATATGTTGCTGCTGCATCTTGCTGCACTCAACTCCTCTAGATGCTGCAGACCTTGCAGGATTTTAAAATCACTTGTACACCACCTATATCCATCTTATGTGATAATACAAGTGCAATCAGCATTTCAAAGAACCCAGTCATGCATTCAAAGGCCAAGCACATACCGATCAAGTATCATTTTCTCCGGGAACAAGTGCTTGAACAAAATGTCAAGTTGGAGTATGTTCCTTCTAAGGAACAAGTTGCTGATATACTCACCAAACCATTGCCCAGGGTGACCTTTAAATACCTCAGGCAAAAGCTGGGGGTTGTTGATGCATCATCTTGTTGTTAAATCTCTTCTAAGTGTTGGTTGTACGCAAGGTTCATCTGGGTATATGCGTACATGTGCTGGTTTACGGATTGGTCGAAGATCGAATGGTACAGGTTCAGGGTTAGCATATGATGCATTTTTGGCATTATGGTAGCACAGAAGGAGAACATGGATGCTGATCTAAACATGGCTGTAATATGTCTCTATCTCTTTCATGGTCGTTCATGGTGTTTGGTGGATTATGATTCTTCTTTGCAGATTTGGTTTATAGCCAGGAGGAGCATGTTCTTAGGGGGAGCATAAACCCTTTGCCCTTGATGTCAAAGGGGGAGAATGATGTTGAGGATCTTGAGGTTGCCATCAAGTCCAAAGGGGGAGATTGTTGGCATTATGATTATGGTATGGCTCTATGGCTCTATGATACAGGTGTTGTACTTGATGGCAACTCACTCAAGTGGCAATGGTCTGTTCAGGCTCTCAAAATAAAGAAAATAAGAGCTTCGCAGGTATACAGTTCAAAAGGTGCGGACCCGCAGGTACGCCGTTCAGAAAGTTGCAGTCATGTACGCAGGTTGTCCGAACAAAAGGTGCGGACCCCAGTGCACACACTTCCATGCAGTAAAAAGCGCGCTCACGTGGGGTTTCTTATGTTTGGCCCGTGGTATTTAGCCCGCCGATCTTGATTCTATGGTTTTGGCCCGTGGTATAGGATCTATTTTAGCCCCGGTTTGGATCCCTTGTATTGGTTATTAATGGTTTTGTCCCATGGTGTGAATAAGGGCTTGACTATAAATAGGGATGGAGATCACTTGGCTAAAATGAAATTTGGCAATTGAATATCTTAAGATCTGAAATTTTGGGTGATTGGTTTTTAAAAGCTAGATCTAATTTACGGAGATAACTTAACTTAAGGTGAACCTATTGGCATGTCGTGATCTCTCGGGCGCATGAACAAATCTATGGATCTGAATGACTGTGGCACATTGGTGTGCTGAAAAATTGGCCCTAATCAGAAGTACGCAGGCGATTCAAAGGTGCAGTGCGTGGGTACGCAGTGCAGTCAAAGGCGCAGTGCGTGGGTACGCAGCGCAGTCAAAGCCGCAGTGCGGTGTATGCAGTACAGGAGAAGGCACAGTGCGGGGTGCACGCAATACAGTCAAGCACGAAGTGCGATGTATGCATGCGAGAAGAAAGCACAGTGCGGGTCTACGCAGAAAGTCAGAAGTGAAGGTGCGGATCTGAAGAAAAGTTCGCAGAGCAGAAGAACAACCAGTGCGGATCTACGCAATTCTGTCTCAGAAGAGTTGCGGATATACGCAGGCCCCTGTTGGTGAAGTTGCGGTCTTATCTTGAAACTATTGTTGATTGTCCTTTATCTACTGCAGCAGAGTTCTGGGTTTATATTTATGGTACTTCTTTTCTGATTACAACATTCTGAAGAGTTGGGTGATTCATTGGTTCATTGTATAAAGAGATTGGGTGATTTTCATGTACTTGATGATTGTTTGATGTTCATGGATCCAGTTTGAAAATTTATGAAACGTGGTCCTTAAAGAAGTAAAAGACCGAAAGGGGGTTGCAGCTCCCTTCCAGGAGAGACTGGAAAACGAGAGAGAGTTGTAGCTCTCTGTAGGTTGCAGCCTGCGTACTGGTAAAGGACTGCACCAGTACAAGATCATTGTAAAAGAAGTTTCTAATTGAAAGAAGATAGAGACATATTGCAGCAGGTGGTTTTCACCCACATTGGGTTTCCACCTTATATCTGGTGTTCTTTGGTGTGACTATCTGTTTTTCTTGGTTCATGCTCATTATTATACACAAGTTAATGATCAATAAATTAATGAAGGCATATTGAAAAGAATTTGATAATACTGATTCACCCCCCCTCTCAGTGTTATTTTCAACACTCAGGCTGAGAAAGGTAAGATCCAGGATAACATCAAACCACGCTTAACCTGGTAGCTAGCCCTACCAGGTCGGGAGAGGGCTCTCTCCTTGTCAATCTCAGCAAAGATGATTAATGAGGCTTGAGATGACTAATGTGAAGACTGATTTTAGGCTAGGTATGTGTGCAAAAGAGTTTTATTAAATTTGATGATGTTTTGTTGGCTCAAATAGAAAGGCAGATTTTGGGTCTGGGGAATGAGGCTCAATTTTGCAGAGATCTCTATGGGTCAAGGTAGGAAAATGATTTGATACTTCAAATTGAATGAAATGGAGAGATTTTAGACAGGTGAGGATTTGAATAGAGCAAGAAAACCTCAGGGATCCTCTTCAAACAATTGAAAACATAAAAAACTAAGCAAACATTAGGTAGAGAACTGCAATTTCAATGGATTCTACCTTTATCCTTGTTTGTTTTAGTTAAGATGAAGCAAGAGAGATAATGGCATACATAAAACACATGTAAACTTACAATTACAAAAGGAAACACAATACCAAAGCAAGATGCCACATGAATCCCATAAAGTGCCACAAACCCTGGTCTATTCCTTAGCCAAACTGCTGAAATGTGTGTACAATGAAGCTCCAAGCTTTCCCAAAAGTCCAACCTTTGCTAATGACTGAAAAATCACAAGATATAGGCAAACAACAACTCATCTTAGCCTCTATGGGTCGAGCTCATGAGTTTAGGAGCTATTCTAACCAATTCTAAACTAAGAACTAAAAATTAGGCAGTGGAACAACTTGCCTCTAAAAACTAGGGAACTGATTCATTTAGTTGCAAACTACCTTTTCATGGATGAATCTACCTTTATGAGTGAAAATATAGCATAATTACATCAATAGCAATCAGATTACATTAAACTACATCATGAGTTTGACATTTAGAAGAATAAAAGTCAAACTGTCAAAAAACTAAGCGAAAAATAGAGTATTTTTGGTCAAACTGAGCAAAATTTCCCCAATGCGCCACATTGATTTCCCTATTCGCAGCGCCTTTTTGCAGCTGCTTTTGGAGGCCTTCCTGGTGTCCAAATTCACTCCAAGTGTGCTTTTTGGAAAGTTCTTCCTGTCTTCTCTCTAGAACAAGTGTAATTTTTAAATTTGGCCTCCATTTTCCCCTCCACAATTGAGTTCTCCCAAAACTGCTTCCTGTGTATCCAGAAAGGGGCAGAAAGGTCATTTTTGGCGGCTCAAAACCTGTCAAAATTTGTTGGCCATTTGTGAGCATGCATATTTTTTCATGAAAAATCCAAAAATCCTGAGTTTTCATCAAAAGGAGACCCCCATCAAAAGTGAGCGCCAGGTGGCACAGCGCATTGGGCAGAAAAACCTGTGTTTTGGCCCAAAAATTCCAAAATTGCAAAAAATGTCCCAATTTTTTTGAAATTTGGGCTGAGTGTTCTCCATTAAGTGCTATGTTGGGCTAAGGAATTCTCAGCCAAGATCTGAAGTCGATCTTGCTCTTTTCGCTTCCTCGATGCCTTCTTCAACTTGGCCTTCAAGTTCCTGATTCTTGCCTTGCAACTTTTGTTTCTTGCCAAGTAATGGTAGGCCATGTGCCTCAACATAGTTTTCTCCTTGTTGGCCTTCTCTAGCAACTTTTCTAAGTGGATATTTGTTCACTGAAGCCAAGACTCATGATCAACATTGATTTCTTGTTCAAGTGGTGTGAGCTTCACTTTCCTCCTCTTGGCAGCTTGGCGATTTTCTTGTATGTTTTGTAGCTCCATAATGGTTTGCTGGTCCTCTAGCTGCTTGTTTCTTTGCTCCAGGTATTTGATTATCCACTTAGATCTTTCTAGGTTGAGGGACAAATCATTATTTTCCTCCTATTTCTCATGAATGATTTCCTTGAGCTTTGAGCTTTGTGGGCTCAAATCAGTGTCATCATCATGAATGAGGATGAAATCCGTCTCCTACTTTCCTGAAGGCCCCTCATCATGTAATGGCCACTTGCCCTTGTCTTGAGCCTACTCTGCTAATGGAGGAAGTGAGACCCCTTCCACCCCGGGTGGAGATAATACTCACTTTGCTACTGCAAATAACCTTCTAGTGCCCTTTTGATATGTGACAAACATTGGCACACTAGCGGTCTGTGTCTCATGACTCTCCTACTGATGTGAAGGTTCACCTGTCTCATGAAAAGTTGTTGGAGGCACTTGAGGACCTGTGAAGATCTCATGAGAAATGAAATCCTCCCATGAGATGTTCTGTAAGCCAAGATGATATATGACCACAATTTTAATTAGTGCAAAATGGTATATGTTGTTATACTGATGCTGAGGAGTCTTCCTGTGCACTAGGGTGGTCATCTTCTCAATGTTCTGGCAAATGAAGTAGGGGAGATTCATCATTCTCACCCTAATAAAGTGCATCAATGGTCTGCTATGATAGGCATACAGGCAAGAAAATCGGCCCTCACAAGTGAAATACTTAATTATGAGTTTCATCAAGGGAGCATATGAGTCTTCCAGGTATCGGAAGGGAAAAACTCTGCTGAGATGTCTCTGATAACCAGCCTTGATGAAAGGCTCATAACGTTCTCTGTCAATTTGCTGCCTTTTATTCCACTGCTCACTGACATTTGGAATGCCAGTTGCTAGAGAAATAGACTCCAGTGTCAAGGTGAATGTCACGCCTGCTAGAGTGACTTGGCCATTATGTAGATGGAACACAAACAACCTGGCCAATTCATGGTGGTACTGGAATCTCTCTACCATCTCACAGAACTGATAATAGGATTGGTGTTGAAAGCATGTAACAACAAGAGGGCAGGCCTGCAACTCAGCAAGTGAAGTAGGCTCCTCTCGTATATGCTTACCACCCTTATGAGGTCTCCTTGGTGCATGCATTTCTCTAGGAGAGTCACTGCGTGTCTCCTCATCTCGGTCATAGGAAGGATCAGATTCCATGTTTGCCAAATGTTTGAGTTTCTCTTAGATGAGTATGAAGAGATTTAAGGTGTCTTAAATTTTGCTGCCAAATGTATGAAAATGTATGAGGGACTGTGAAGGGAGAGGGTAAGAGGGGTTTTAGGAATGATGCTGATGTGGATTAGGGAATGAGTTGATGAAACTAGACAATAAATCAGGGAATCAAAGGGTGAGGGAGTGATGGAGTGGACTTGACAGCAAAAACTCAAACTGCAAACCCTAAGCAATTGTTTTTGAGAAAAAATTGCAAGGAGGTAGGGTTTGAAAAATTTCTCACTAAATCACCATAAACATCTAGAGGCACACATTCATTGGCATTGAAAGAATGTTTGACTTACTTGGATAGGTGGCAATAGAGCAAATTTAGCAATTGGATGAATTTTGTGGGTGAAATTAGGCTTGTAGCTCTATGCGTCGTGCCACAAACCCAATGCGCCACACCAGTGTATTTTTTGCACTTTGGAGGGCGGCCCAATGCGCCGTGCTAGCTCTATGCACCGCACCCACGACCCAATGCACCGCGCCCCTAAAACTTGCACAGTTTGCTGCAATTTTCCCTCTTTTTCGCAACACGACCTTTCTCTTGTTTCCTCTTTCTCTTTTGGATGCAAATGAGTTCTTTAAACGCAAGAAGTGGTTTATATACAAAAGATTTTAATTTTTCACTCATAAAAACCCACTTTTGTAATGTTTGCATTTGACACTTGCTTTTTCAAACTCTGTTTTTAGGTAGTTTGCTTTATTTTTGCCTGTGATGAACTAAATGATTTGACTTTTTGGTTTGCCTTGTAGGTGATGGAGATGCTAGAGCTTGGCAAGGTGACCAAGGTTGCCACTAAAGCTGTTACATAGGAAAAACTAAAATTACATCAAATTTTATATAAGTCTCTGAGCATGTGATTATGGAATTTATTGGTACTGGAACTTTATTCAACCTCCTCATGCGCCCGCTAACTGTTATTGAACATTTTGAAGACCTTTTTGATGAAACCCTAGATCTAATGAGAATGAAACCCTAAAAATGACTCTTGCAGATTTAAAGACAAAAAATCACTGTAGATGATATTGATGAATGGAAATGGGCCAACAGGTAAAGGACAACAAGCCATTACCATACAACAAGCCACTACCGTCAGATGATCCATGATCCTAATGGAATGCAACTGACTGAGCGAGACACCTAATATGCAATGCAACAAGAGAATTTGATCACTGATGGAGGGATGAAGATACCGACACTAACAACCTCTAACCCAGAATTAGTCGAATTTTGCCTCGGCTTGAGCTCCTATTTCCTTGCGTTGTTCCTTGAGGAATTAGCCCTTATTATTTAGGAAATTCCCTCAATTGAATTGCACAATTCCTTTAGGTTGATCATATGATTGTATGCAACAACTGTACTGTTAAATTTAGATAGCAATGGTATGTTTTATGCTTAAGAGAAATTTACTTCAATTTTCTTATTAGCCCAATATCAATTTCCATATTAGTAATCACATTAACATGATACTAAAATTTAGATAGAACATAAACGATAACAGTAGAAGACAAGCCAAGACAAGAGGACACAAGATATGGCACTAGCCAAGGAAAAACCCCAATGTGGGGAAACCCTTTGATCAATTCCTTTTATTATTCTTCAAAAGTTCAACAGAGAGAAAGAGTACAACATGTAATATTCACTTGCCTAATCAAAGTGAAATATGTCCAGTCAAACAATAGTCGCAGGAATCCCTAACCAAAAAGTCAACGCTGGTCAACAGGGTAGAATTTGACCTCCAAAATAGCTCGATCAAACCTAGTCAACTCGGCCTCCAACAATCATCTGAATTAGTCCAAAACAGTCTTGAAAAACTCAGTCAAGCTTGGTCAACGTTGTAGTCAAACCCTTCTGCAGTCAACGGTGATAAAATATTATGGATTGCCTTGATTTCTATGCCTAGAAATGTGGCCTTCCAAACATAAATTATCCCACCAAAATCGTAGTCAAACAAGTCAACGTTGGTCAAACCATTCCTGAAATTTGGTCAACATTAGTCAGTGTCCAAAATAGAAAATTATTGTCCTTTCCTTCGCACGTGTGGAGAGAGAAGCTGCCCAGAAATTTGTACCCAATCAGATGAGGAGACAGAGATGTGTTAGAGGATGAGTGATGTCCAAATGAGGTAAAGGCACCTTCTATTTATATGAAAATGTTGAGGATGAATATACGTGACTGTTGGGCTTCTGAGCCTACATTAGATTGTTGGTTGACCTTGACAATTTGTCCATAATCAAACTAAATTAATAATTCCATTTGTACATGTCAAAATGAGATGATGTTGAGATCAATCCTACACCTCTCGGAGAGATAAATCCAATAAAAATATCATTTGCATCATGTAAGTTGTCCAAGGTGAATTTTGGCCCTAGTTGCCAAATTTAACATGTACACTCAAGACTAGTCTACAACTGATGTTACACTACCTTGGAATCTCCGCCTCAACTGGGTAACTTGAATTCTCTTCATGCACTAGCTATTTTGGGCTAATTGATTAGTTAACTAGTTAATCACTGACTTTGATTGAAGTCCCATTGCTTAACTAACCTTCCGTTAGTCCCTCCAAAAGTTGGAACAAGTTTTACTGAAAACAACTTGAGATAATTGACCTTGATTGCTACAAATTAGCAATCACACATGTAGAACTGAACTCTAACTCCTCAAACTCAATTTAACTGAGTAAATTGGGTGAAACAAGCCATGTCACACAAGTTAGCATAATCTAAGTTGTCTGTTGATGTGGAAATTCAAATTTTCTCAATTTAATCAAGGAAAAATCAAATTGGGAATTTCTTAGTGTATTGTTCAACACTCCCTCTCACCAAGAATTGGATTATCAACCACCCTTATCCCGCACCTGTGGAAATTGAACTTCCCTCTTGACAAGGCCTTTGTCAAAATATCAGCATCTTGTTCCTCTGTTGGAATGTACTGTAACAACATCATCCCCTCTGCACATAGTCCTGTAAATGGTGATACTAGATATCTATATGCTTGTATCGATCACGAAAAATAGGATTTTCAAAGAGCTTGATGCAACTCTGATAACCACAGTAGGTCACAGTTGGACCTATCATCTGACCAAACAATCCAACAAGTATCTTTCTCATCGAGATCGCCTCACATATTGCTTTACTGGCAGCCATGTATTCTGCTTCTGTCGAGCTAAGCGCCACAAATCTTTGCTTCTTATTATACCAAGAAACAATTGCAGACCCAACACTCAAAATTACACCTGATGTATTGTTTCGGTTTGTTGGACTCCCCTCCTAATCTACATCTATGAAGCCACACAACTTCACTCCCTCTATTCGTTTGTACCATAGTCCAAACTGGGTAGTGCCTCTGAGGTACCGTAAAGCATGTTTAACTGCCCTCTAAAATAATTTCGTTTTCCTAACCATAGTTTGGCTCAACTGGTTGACTGCATAACACATATCTAGTTGTATGTTCACAAGATACATTGGTGAACCCACCAACTGTTGGTAAACAGTAGCATCCACTTCCTCACCCGAAGTGGCATCCTCTTTCCTCTAGTTAGTTTCTAAAGGTGTCTCCATGGGTTTGAAACTGTCCATGCTGAACCTCTGAAGTATCTCGTTGGAACACTTTCCCTGAGAGACAAACAATTCCCCATCACCTTACCATACTTCTAATCTGAGGAAGTAGTGCATGAGATCCATGTCCTTCATTTCAAGCTCTCTCGCAAGATCCTACTTGCAAGTTCTGATCATCTGCTCATCACCAGTTAAAATAAAGTCATTAACATATAAGACAATAATCAACAATTTACAACCTACCAAGATATGATAGAGGTTTGCATCCGCTTCACTTTTGGTGAAGCCCAAAACTATGAGATATCTATCAGTCCTGGTGTACCAAGCACGAGGTGCTTACTTGAGATTGTACAACGCTCGCTTGAGTCTACACACATGAGAATCTTGATCAAAAGTCTCAAAGCCTTCTGGTTGCTCGATATACACCTCCTCCTTAATAAATCCATTGAGGAATTTTGTTTTCACATCCATTTGGTGGATCTTCCACCCCATATGTGCAGCTACAGAAAAAATTCATCTAATAGATGAGTACCTTACTACAAGATAAAAGGTCTCCTCATAGTTAATCCCCTCAACTTGAGAGTACCCCTTAGCCACAAATCTGGCCTTGTACTTTTCTATGTTTTCATCTGCTACATGCTCCACTTTGAGATCCATATTGAACCCACAACTAATTTATCTGTTGGTCTTGGGACCACTTCCCAAACATTGTTGTTTACCATGGATTCATATTCCTTGACCATAGCATCAACCCACACATGTTTCTCTACTGCTTCCTTGAAAGAGGATGGCTCAGTCTCTACAAGCTTATTCATTAGAGCCATGTAGCCAGTGTATCAATCTGGTGACCTTCTCTTCCTGCGTTGATTTGAAGGAGCACCCACGTTCTCCTCACATCATGCACAAGTCCCTCAACTTCCTTGGTCCTTTTCCTGCCTTCTGTAGATGGTTCTGCTTGAGTGTTTGTCTCCACTCTCTGCTCCTTAATTTTTGGTTGCTCCACAACTTCCTTAGGCTCCTCCTTTGGAGCTAAAAGCTCCCCTTCTCGTGGGATCTGAAGCTCCCTCTCAAGAGACCATCACATGGCTTTATCTTCATCAAATTTTACATCCCTTTGCACAACTGTCATCCTGAGAGATGGAAAGTACACACGATAGTTGTGGGGAGTTTTTGTGTAACCCACAAATACCCCCAATTCCATTGTCGACTCTAGCTTCATCCTTGATTCTTTGGAGACATGGAAATAAACAAAGGCTCCAAAAATCTTGAAGTGTGACACATCCAACTTTCTCCCCAAGAAAGCCTCCTCTGGTGTAATCATGCCAAGCATTCGATGAGGACTCGGATTATTCAAATAGATTGTTGTGTTGCATGCCTTGGCCCACAAGTGCAGAGGTAGGCCTTGCTCATGCAACATCGCCCTCACTGCTCCCACAATGCTACAATTATTCCTCTAAGCCACCCCATTCTGCTATGGGTTGTGGAGTGTTGTCAACTCTCGTTTAATGCCTTCTTTTACACATTTTTTTTTAAATTCATTCGACATGTACTCACCTCCATTATTTCTTCTGAGAGCCTTCACCTTCTTTCCCATTTCTTTCTCAACCAATGCCTTTAATTCTACGAACTTGGAGAATGTCTCATCTTTATTTCGCATGAAGAAGATCCAACACTTCTCTGAGAAGTCATCAATAAAAATGACAAAATATTTGTGCCTGGTAGTGGAGGCTATTGAGAAAAGTCCATAGACATCAGAGTGGATCCTTTCAAGGACTGCATGTGCTTTGTTGTCTCGATCGTGGAATGTGGATTTTGTGTACTTCCGCAAGGCACATCCTTTGCATACATGCTGCTGCTCAAGTGCTCTTTTGGGGAGGCCTGTGGTTATCTGTTGCATGATCTTCAAAGCACCATGATGCAAATGGCCAAGTCTTCTATGCAAAAATTCACTGAAATCACGGCTTTGCACCTTATCTGCCTTTGTGCTTAATGCAGCACAATCCTCCACATCTAGATTGTATAGGTTCTTCACACGAACTCTGATTTGCTTCACCTATCTCATGGCTAAGTGTCTCAGGAATGCCTTTCCTTTGCTGAAGATCACATCATAACCACGGTCTTCCAAAACAAATACGATATTTTTCTTTAGGCCCATAATGAACATGACATCCTTGAGCCTAAGGGGGGAGACCGACTCCCTATGAAAGGTGATTATACCAATCTCAGTCGCGTTATACCTTCCATCGTCCCCCATCTTGATGTGCATCTACAAATATTTTTCTTCTAGGTCACTGAAAAATCTCTATTTCTCGTCATATGGACTGATGCACCTGGGTCCAAGTGCCACACTCTCCCCATCATTGTGTTGGTCATGCATGCAATGAGGGTAAAGTCAGGCTTGAACTATGAAGCCAAGACTTCACCTACTTCTCCTTCTGAGGTCTTTGTGCTTGCCTTCTTGTGTGGACAATTTGTGGCATAGTGCCTGAATTCATGACAATGGAAGCATTTAATTGTTTACAAATATTTATTCTTTCTCCCTTGAATGGATTCTGGTTTGGATTGGGATTTATTCCCTTTTCCCTTCTTTTCCTTTCCATCCAATGCAATTTTTTCTTCATCCTCACCCTTGGATGAAGTCCCATCTCTAATATTCCACCTTATTTCCTCCTGCACCAAGTCAGACCATAAGCGCTCCCAACTCGGGAGTTTCTCCCTCCCGTTCATGGAATCTTGATAGCTATGCTAGCTCTTGGGAAGGCCTAGAAGGGCTAAGGTTACCAAGTGTTCTACAAGGACATTAACATACCCCGCCAAGTTCATCATGAAATTGTGTAAACTTGCTCAAATACTATGGAATTATGTCATTCTTCTACATCATGATACTTCGAAGTTTATCTTTGAGTGTCATCTTCCTGTGGTCACTACTATTCTCGAACAATTTTGTTAGTGCTTTCCAAATCACGAACGAAGTTTATTTTCTATAGAGATTTAAGACGACATGACCCCGTACTCCCTTCAAGATGATTCTTCTCACCTTAGCTACATCTTTCTTCCACTGAGAAAGGTTTTGGTCATCATATACTTGAGGTATTGTAACATTTGTCTTGATGTATTCTCACAATCCATTTTCATCCAATATTTCTTCCATGTGGTCCTTCCATGCAACAAAATTAGAGGTACCTTCCAAGGCATACTCTAGCCTTAGTCCATTGAAGGCCATCCCCTCAGCTCTAAAGAAATCATACTACATTGATCTTCAAATTCGAGCCTTTGAGAAATAACTTCGAAATTCCTACTCTAATGTGAATCCAACTCTGATACCATATACACATTAGGTTATTTATTTTCCACTGATCATGAAGTTTTAATCAAAATCACAAGACACAAACCTACACTACTTCTCTATGGACATTAATTCACAATTTAAAACGAATATCTCGGACATGTAAGAAGAAATAACACACCTGCAACAAGTATTTTTATCTGGGAAAAGTAGTCTGCTGAAAACCCTAATGCCTCTTGCATTAATCAAATGAATAGAGATATATTACAATTGCTTTGCTCAACTGAGCTCACCCTGAAAGTGCACAACATATCTCTCTACTCACTCAAGGCCTTTGAGCCAGAATTAGTCAAATTTTGCCTAAGCTTGAGCTCTTATTTCCTTGCAATGTTCCTTGAGGAATTAGCCCCTATTATTTAGGAAATTCCCTCAATTGAACAACACATGTACACTTAAGACTAGTCTACAACTGATGTTACATTGCCTTGGAATCTCCAACTCAACTGGGTAACTCAAATTCTCTACATGATCTAGATATTTTGGGTTGATTGATTTGTTAACTGGAAAATCACTGAGTTTGACTGAAGTTCCACTGCTTAACTGAACTTCCACTAGTTCCTCCAAAATTTGGAACTAGTTTAATCGAAAACGACTTGAGATAACTAACCTTGATTGCTGCAAATTAGCAATGACAAATGTAGAACTGAACTCTAACTCCTCCAAATTGAATATACTGAGTAAACTGGGTGACATAAGCCATGTCACACAAGTTAACATCATCCAGGTTGTCTGCTGATGTGGAAATTCGAATTTTCTCAATTTAATCAAGGCAAAATCAAATTGAGAATTTCTTACTGCATTTTTTAACACTTGATTCTCTTCATATTTTTTAAATTGATGTGGAAACACTACCTTTGCAAACTATCTTCTACAATCATTTCTCTATGTTATAGGAACTTCTATAGCTACTAAAAAAATATGGAAAATGCTATGAAACAACTGAACTTCTAGAAGTAAGGTAGCAAAAACAATCACCATTCTAAGTAACTATCAAATCATGGAAATCAACAATATTAATGCTCATATGCTTTATGAATTTTATATGAGATGAAGATGCACAAATATATGGTAATGAAGGTAATATTGAATGAGGGATAAAAGGAATATTATAAATATTAGGTAAAACGACCTTTGAAATCATGTCAAAACTGGGGCCAACAAGGGTCTCTTCAGGATGTTGACTCATATTCTCTCAGTAACTAGAGAAATCATAAAGAGGGTATTTAAGCACCCAACTAACAAGAGAGGAATGGAGTTACTTTATTAACTATAAGATATCGAGTATCTTTAGACATGAAATTAAAGGGAGAGAAATGGAATCCTTGATTGATCATTAATCATTAGAGGAGAGGTACTGTGCCACAATACAAATATATCCTTCTATCTTGAACTCAATAATGACATTAGGTGTACATGGACTAAGAAAGAATAACAATAATATGGACTATTCCATTATAGCAAATAGGCCCTACCACGTTACATGAGTCATAACAAGGATTTTCCTTTCAAAAGAAAAGGAATATCAAATTACTTCCGTTGTTGGCATGTTGTGGAGTCTCTTTCTCTATCTACTCAAATATCCATATCTCTTTTCAACAATATCTCGTATAATTTTGTTAACTAGAGAAAATAAAATAAATATACCAAAGGAAATAAGTAGGCCATAACACCATTGTTGGAATTATAATTACATTGAGGGGGGGGGGTTGGGGGTTGAATCAGTGTAATGGTGAAATTAACCAAATTAAACAATTTCACAATTTATCATAATTGAAAACATAATAGTTCATTAATAAGAACAATCATCACTTCAATACATTATAACACTAGATATATGTGGGAACCTATTGACGGTGGTGGACACCACCAACATACAGAATTCTCCCCCCCCCCCCCAATGTGAAGTCCCAATTAGACCACACACTATTTGGAGTAGTAAGATGAAGAAAAAATCAGATCTTCATGAATATGATGTTTTGATCAGATCTATCATGAAGAAGGCAAGACATAGAAATAAAGAAAATCAACTTGGCATTGCCACATCATCATGGAGCTCCATGTCATCATTATCAAGTTATAGCATGTATAAGTGTCATCACAATGTCATGTGCGTTAACGTGTCTTGCCCAATCATCATGTGGAATGTAGTGATGTAATTATCAAAAGGAAAATGCAAAATGTAATGTGTGGAAGTCCAAGGGTCGTATGTGGAATATGAAAAGTCACATATGGACAAATGAGTTATTAGAAAAATTCCAAAAGTCTTATGGAAGTCAAAGGTCACATTAGAATTCCAAGAGTCATGTGGGTAGTTCAAGAGTCATGGGGATATGAAAGTTCATTCCTCTTGTTAAAAGAAACCCCATAACACCAAAGCGATTTTGGAGGTTTAGGCTTTGGAGAGCTAGCTTTGGCTTCTCTATTTTGACATAGGCGAGAATATCATTCCTTGGAGAAGAAAGAAGTGACTTAATGTTCCACTATTGGAACTAGTGCCTTACCATTGTAATGATGTACTTGGATCTTTCACTTAATAATTGAATTTGATTGAGCTAGCACAATGTCATGCATGTATCATGAATTTTTTAAGACTATTCTTTGGATGTTAGTAGTATATGTTGGTGTTCTTATGTACTAAATAAACTATTTCAGTGGCTTTGGTGCTTATATTGTTGAATGTGTGTTGTATTTTCTTTCATGGATCATTGTTATCTTGTGAGCTAATTTGAAGGTTAATCAACAAATCTTTCCTTTCTCTCATGTACCCCTCTTAGGATAATACTATTACTTTCCTTCTAGAGACTCACTTTTATCTCCCCTCTCATGAAGGCCTCCGTTTACACATTGAAATTGGTGTTTCACAGTGTCAATTTACTTGTTGATTTCAAAGATTGTGTTAATCTCTTATGTTACCCATAGTATCCAAGGAAAATCTTAAGTTATGGTGGCCAAGTCGATACTCTGGATGGGGATCCTACTCCAAATAGTGTGAGGTATAATTAGGACTTCACATCGGGGAGACCCCCTATATGTTGGTGGTATCGAACACTGTCAACATTCTAGCGCTAGAATGAGGGCCAGATGATAAGCTGTGTCAATTGAGTCTATTTTGAATCTTTTATCTTAAATGGCTCTTTCCCAAATCATAATCCCATGATGTTTTTCCAATAGATCAAATTTTAAAGTCCTCGTGGAAATAATTGATGACTTATCTCAACTGAAGCTTGATGGCGAGGGTGAAACATTCATAGCTCAACATATATCTATGTTTCTCGCATTCTGAGAATATTGTGAAATTGATTGTGAAGATGTTGCTAGTATATAGTTCACCCTCACTCTTGAAGGTCGAGTTAAGACATGGTGTCAAAATTTATTTACTGCTTACATTCATTCATTCAAACAACTTGCTATGGAGCTTCATCAAGACTTTAACAGGTATGACTATCAATATGTATGTAAAAGGATTGATTTGCTTAAAAAGAAATCTGGTGAATTTGCAGAGTATTTTCTTAATCAGTTTCTTCACCTTTGCTATGTATTTACCGAGGGAGTGATTGAATCAGATTTCATTAAGGAAAAATTTCAAAGTTTGTTTCTACTCGCCACAAAATATTTTGAATCTGAACCCCTAGATTATTTTGTTCACCCAACTTTTGTAAACCATGAGACACCTGTAATTTTAGAGGAGGAAACTACTATTCCTTTTTTACCTCGCCCTCCTCCTTTTTTAGTACCAATTTGGGTGCCTCCTGGTGATGATGTTGAAGTTGGGAAATATGAAAATCAAATTGTTTATCCATCCATTCAACCTCCATCCACTTCCCATGATCTAGATCCTATTGAGGAGAAATTGGAATAGTTCAATAATTACATGGAGCCAAAAGTGGAAGTTGATCCCTTGGCTATTCAAGATCATATCAATGTACATAAGTCCAACCTTGAATTCGATCCAAATGAAAATTTGGTTGCCTCTAGGGATACCCTAAAACCTCTACCACCTATGTCTCATGATTCCTTGTTTCATGACCTGTTTGATCCACCTATTTCAACTCTTAATTATGTTCAACATGTTGTTTCAAGTGGTAATCAAGAACAAGGAAGTTTCATTTCACATGTAGAGGAACAAAGTGTTGAAGATTTGTTCCTTCCTTCTTCTCTATTTCAAGATGATAATCTTGCATCCCTCATTGATCATCGATAATCTAACCTTGATAATCTGTCAAATGATTTTGAGCCCTACATTCAAGTTGAGACTTTGGACAACCATCACCTTAACATCCATGTTTCCATTAATACATATGGTGATGATTTTCCAAGTAAATCAGATGATACCTTTCTTTCTTCAGAGGACTTAGATTTGCAAGGTATCGAGTTTAAACCTACTTCATATAGTGTACAATCTTCATTTATGGGTTGTGATACTCTTTCAATTTAGAATGATCCTAAAATTCCTTTAATTCATACATCTTTTGGTATCAAGTTTGAAGAGGTGAGTTTTCAGGTTTTTGAATCTTTGGTATCTCCTGGTCAATCCAGATGTCACATTGCTATGCCTATATTTGACCATTATACTGATGACAATGATATTGAATCGTTGTTCTTGCAAGTTCAATTTGATTTGGTTACAAATGGTGATCCTCCTCCCAAGTCTTTTCATCCTTCCCCACCTCTAGCATAGTACTCATTGTACCCATATATCTTTGATAAACCAACAGTTTCTCTAAATCATTTAGATTTTTATTCAACTGGTCATGGTTGCAATAAGGTACAAGATGGTTTGATCTTACAATCAGAGGATGAAAAGTTTGAATCTATTATTCATGATATGTTCAACTGTAAATCTCCCATAAGTGAGGAGGAAGATGTTCTAGCTCTATCTGATCAAGGGAGTTTTCCGATCAATGCGTTTAAGTGCTCTATCCATCAAGAGTATGATATGCCTAATCTCAAAACTGATCAAATGAATGGCATTGCTAATGTTTTCATTGATAAATTCGATGATAGTGGTGTATATCTACCTTTTGATTTTGCTAAGCCACCCAAATTTGATGATCCACCATCAGAAAGGTCAAAGACTTGTCAGGAAGTTGAGACACTTCAACCCCTGCTGATGGTTATACCAGGTTCTCGTAATCCTATTGAGATCTATGAACTAAGTTGGATTTAGATTTTCACGCATAATCCTTTCCTTAGTATTCATCCACTAGATGGAGCCCATTCCCGAAGGACTTTCAACATTTTCAAGTTAATGCCCTTAATCCTCGGATTTTAATTTCTGATCAGATAAATGAGTCTTCTTGGGATAGTCCCTTTTCATGTTAATCCCTTGTATAATATTAAGGGTTGGAGAGCACATCTTTCATGGATATTTACAAATTTAAAGCTTGTCATTCTAATTAGAAAGATAAAGATAATTTTGGGTTGAAATATTTCTCTCTATTAAACTCTTCTGAGATTGGTTATCTTTTTATCTCTTTTGTGCATGTTTTGAAGTTAATCATCTTCCTAGAACATCATCTCTTCTTGATTGTTTGTGAAACTTTGGATCATTCGATGTGTCAAAACCCTTGTGCAGATATGGATATTATATTCAAATGGACACATGAGAATCAAGAACCTTTTATGTTAATCAACCAGTACGATCATGATACCGATGATTCTCTTTGTGATTTGAATGTGTTAATTGAAAACTCAATTTCTCATGAGTCTCAAAGGTTTCAATTTGGTTGTTCTGGATATCGAGATCGAGTCGCTGAATGGTTAGAGAAATCTTACTTGACAATCTCCTATGCTAATAATAAGTTTTGATCTTTATTAATGTTTGCAAAGATTGAAAGCACAAATGAATGTACATTCACAAGCAACCTTCAAGGTTTGTATAATCGACATTTCAATCAATAAGGTAAAGTTTGAGACTAGCTAAAACTAGTTGCTATGTCACATCCTTTTCGCATTAGCCAAGACCTTCAGTTTATTGTGCAAGCTTTTCAAGTTGTTATCTTATTTGTACATTACTTTATATTGCTATTAATTGTTTGCATCTTTGTGTTTGCAGGTCGGGAACAATGGTGGCTACATTGGAAATATCATTACACTTAGCCCTGACCTTCTAGTTGGAAAGAATAGGAGTACGCTTAGTTGCATTTAGTTTCCCTTGCATTGCATGCACCCTCTATCCTGCTCTCCATTTAGTCTTTCCATTGTTTTCTTACTTTTGCCTTGCGTGTTGTTTCATGTTTAGTTTCCCATTGCTTTGTCCTTTTGGTACTTTTGTGGCTTGTTTTGCCTTGCCTTTTCTTTTTTGTTTTTCTTAATGAGACTTTGCAAGAAAAATGCCCCTTTTGGCTCAAAAGACTATGTGAAAAACTTGAAAAGGGTGATTGTGATGACGAATAATGCTTGGCTTATCTGTTATCCTCTTCTCTATTTGGGTTTATATATCTTTAAAGTGTATGATGGTTGTAGGTTTAACCCTGTATAGAAATTACCTGCATACGAATTCTAAATCACAGGAAAAATAAAAATGCGAGAGCATAACACATAAAACACGTATACACAGAGATTTCCCACTGGATCCCAAAAACCGGGACTACCAGCTTGATTTTTCATTATGTTCCTTTCAATGTTACAATACATATTTATACATGCCGAAGCATCCAATACCATGGACCGAAAACCATCGCGTCCAAAACCATGGACCGAAAACCATCGAGTCCAAAAAACATGTGCGAAAACCATGCACAAAACCATAGGTGGGTCCGCCCAACCTAACATAGGGTCCAAAACCAAAATTTTCCGGGGTGCTGCCCTGTACACCATAAAGTGGGGTTACGGGTACCCCTCAAACCCCGTATTAACTATGTGGAAAGAATATAACACAACCCAACAATCTTGAAGGGGGTTAGGTTGAGAGGCTGTTGGTTGTGGACCTGAGTTAGTCCCTGAGGATGGTTGACTAACATCGTTAGGAGTAGGTACAATGAATGGTTTGGTGGATAGCACAAAAGTTGTCTTAACTTATTGGAAGCATCTCATTCTGGCATATCTAGGTTTGAAAAAAGTTTAAAACTATTGCTGGAGGATGGTATTGCTCTTTTTGGTGCATTAGGGGGTTTTTTGTTATGCTTCTTTCTATTAGAAACTTTGGTAAACCCCTCAGAGTCAGAGTTTTCAACATGGTCTGTAGATTTAGGAGAGGCATTTAGAGGAAAATTAGGGAATAAATGTCCATGGGCATGGCATTACCTGCATCTAAAGGGCACATGTTCATAATATATGGGTTGAATCGATTCAAAGTCATCTTAAAGGAGACTTACTAAATTCGTAAGTTATTTGCCTAGTTTCATATAAACACAGATGCGAGCATATGAGGTGTACTGGTAAAGCTTTGTTTCCTCTGGAATCTTTATGAATTCACCTATCTCGTTTCCAATAACTTTGAGTGATTCTTCATCCCAGTATTCCAGAGGTAAGGAATACATGTGAATCGAAAATGGTGCCCAGCTGATGTCTTCCTTGTATGAATTGAATATTTATATCCGATCAAGTAGATACAGACCCGCAACATTGAAGAAATAAGACCCTCCATCTAGAACGTGGTTTCTATTTTCAATACAGTTTAAGATGGCCATGAAAAAACCTTTGGGGCCTAGCTGTATGGTAACATGTCCCTGGGGCTTCCGCTTTGAAGTTATGTATCCTTAAAGTGCTTTTTCAGTAGGCCAGTAGCCTACGAATTTACCTATAAGCACATGGTCTTTAATATATTGTATTTGTGCATTGATTCTATGACTGGCTAGATCAATATTTGGTTCTTCCACTGTAAAGGGCTTACAAGTGGAAGACGTGGCCTTCTTTGGTTCAACAGGTGTTGTAGGGATGTTCTCCTTTTCATTGTTTAGATCTACCATTTCGTTCTTCTCATGCTGCTGCGCAGGGTGTACCGATGGCTGTTTTGCACTCCCAGTTGAGGGCTATTCATTTTCATCCCCATGAGGCTGATTTCCATTGTTGCAGCCTACAAGGGGAAGCCCTATGGCCTCCCCCATGTGAATGTTCCTTGGTTGTTTCTACCATTTTAGCTAGACCCGCGCTAGCAATGGTAATGCTTGATTGTGAGAGTCTGCTTTCTCCGTTGTTGTGTTGTGGAAGGGTTTGTCAAAAACCCTGGTTTTCCATTTTCCTATGCTCCGCTCCTACTTCAACGTAAGGCATAAATATTCATATTTTCAACAACAAATTAGCAAACATATTTTATCAAAAGAATAAAAACAACAACATAATATGATGAATAATACTTGTTGATCAGAAACAAATTATAGGAAAGGAAAGAATTAAGTGAAAAAAAAACTAATTTTTCAGTAAACAATGTAGATTTGTTGTTGTTTAAAGACATATTTTACTTATCCAATGACCCAAAATTCAAAACATTTGTGTTAGATGAATTACATAAGAAACCTATAGCTAGTCATCATAAGTATCAAAAGTTAATAATTGTGGTAAGGAGGGATTATTATTGGCTTAATATGAAATCTCAAACAATAAAATATGTGGTTAGATGTTTATAATTCCAACAAGTGAAGGCTTCCATCACCATCCAACATGATTGTTGCAACCATAGCTAGTTCTAGAATGGAAATGAGAAACTATTTCCATGGATTTCGGTATTGGATTTACAAGAACTAGAAAGTAACATGACTCAATAATGGTAGTAGTAGATAATTTTAGAAAAGATTCACATTCATGTTAAATCTACATTTAAGGCTATCAACATAGCTTACAGTTTTATGAAGGAAACATGTAGGATTCATGGTATGCCTAAAATTGTAATTTCAGACCAAGATGATGAATTCACTTCAAAAATATGGAAGGGACTATTTGAATTAATGGGGAAAAATTTCAATTCAAGTACAACTTATCACCCTCAAATGCATGGGAAAGCATAAAGAGCTAATGGAATTTTAGAATATATGTTAATAGTGTATGTTATGGAAAAAACAACTAAGTGGAATGATTACATTCACATAGTTGAGTTTGTGTACAATAATGGGTAACAAAATTCTTTAGAGATGAGTCCGTTACTTTATTATATGGGAAAAAAATGAAAATTACATCTAAGTTGGGACCATCCTAAAGATCGGTTAGTGTTATGGCCAGGTATGTTAAAGGAAATGGGAGAAGTGTTAAATATAACAGAGACATTTAGAAAAAAGCGCAAGACCACCAAAGGAGATGAAAATTTGAAAAAGGCTTCAAATAGTTCGATGTGGGAGATCATGTATGCTTGAAATTAAAATTAAATAAAATCATTCTTATACTTGGAAATTGTGCTAACTTATCACTTAGATAGTATCAACCTTTCCAAGTCTTAGCCAAAATTTGACTAGTGGCTTACCAACACGCCCTTCCAATAAACATAAAAATTCACAATACCTTTTAGGTGTATTTTTTATAATATCTGCATGGACCTACTCATACAATTTATTGGGTTGTTATATAGATTGAAATAGAGGGATAATTCATAGCATAATCACTATGTATTCTAGACTTGAGGGAAGGCACTCTCCAAAATAGAGACATAGTTTCAATGGAGACATTTCAGTCCAAAATAGGTAACTTGGGAGGTTTATCATGATTTAAAATAAGCCTACCCTTCTCTATTTTAATAATCTTAGATGTATTCTACAGGATCATTTTTCATACACTAGGATGATGTCAACTTCATTTGGGGAAGGATGTGATATCACCTTGCTCAATGTTTTTATCTAATTATATTGTGCATATGTGTGTTCCTTTTTAAATTTTTAAGTGTGAAAGACATTTGAATAATTCAATTATCAATAAATTTTCCCTAATAATAATTGATTTTAAATATGTAATTAGTATGTTTTTTTTTTTTATAAATAAAGAAATGTGGAAAATTAGCTTTTGATTACGTGTCCATGAAAGAGATGAGGCTCCAGACTTTATTGGTGAATATTAATTACCCATCAATAATTCATAGGAACCTAACATGTATGCTTATATTTATAGAGAAATTATGGAAATTGGTCTATTAATTATTTCGTAAAAGACGAGATGTTCTCTTTGGGAGTGGGAAACGAAAGCACATTAATGAGCTAGTAGCTACTTGCCACTGGTCGGTGAGGTAGAGGTAGTTACCAACCACCAAAGAGTGGTATATGGGTAATTCATGAAACTCCTTTTGTCTTCCTATTTTTGTCTGATTCTAGAGAAAAGAGAAGAGAATGAAGAGAAGAAAATGTGGACACTAGCGACAATTTGTAGACGTATTATGCTCAGGGTGATAATAAGTGGATCAAATATAATAGTTGGAATTAGCCAAATACATTTCTTTTAATTTTCTGGAATATTAATTTAAAGTCAGTATTTTCTACCTACAAAGTTTATTTGCTTTGAAAATAAAAGAAATAGATATGTTTTATTGACAGAATCTACACATTGCAAAGAAAAAGATAACTGGTTATGTTTTTACTTTAAAACTACGAATTTGAAAATAAAAGAGCTAGTTGTATTCTTAAGTATAGAATTTTATACATTTGAATTATTGCTATATATATATGAAAATGTTATTGAACTTTCTTATCTATATGAACAGATAATCTGATGGACATAATTTATACCAAGGATTTGTTTTGCAGCTCCAAAATCCTTCATTACAAATGAGTTTGCCAATTTTCTTTTGAGCACATTTATTTTCTGCATGTTAGACCCTACAACAAGCATGTCATCTACATACAATAGCATTATAATATAGCTGCCATCATTTTTCTTTTTTAGATAAACATAATTGTCAAAGTGACATCTAGTATAACCTTGTTCACACATAAAGTTGTCAAATTTTAGATACCACTACCTTGGAGCCTGTTTTAAGCCATACAAGCTCTTCTTCAACCTGCACACTAGTTTCTCCTACCCTTTCATCTCATATCCATGTGCCTGTTGGATATATATTTATTCCTCCAAATCCCCATGGAGAGAGGTTGTCTTTACATATAACTGCTCAAGATGCAAATATTCAACTGCTACTAGACTTAAAATAGTTCTTATTGAAGTCATTTTAACAACAGGAGAAAATATTTCATCGAAATAAATACCTTTCTTCTACGTAACCCCTTCATCACAAGTTTAGCTTTGTACCTTTGTTTTCCTCCATCTTCTTCCTTCAGCCTGTCAACCCATTTATTCTGCAATTTAGTTTTACTTTCAAGAAACCTCACTAAGTCACAAGTCTGGTTATGCATTAAGGAGTCCATCTCTTCTTCCATGGCTAGCTCCCACTTCTTCCTGCTTTCAATGTGCATTGCTTCTTCATAACATTCGGGTTCACCAGAATCAGTCAACAATAAATAATATAATGAAGGAGAGTATTGTTCAGGGGGTGTACTTATCCTGGTAGATCTTCTAGAACCACTTTCAGGTGTCTGGGGTGCCTATTGCTATTGTGGTGGATGTTTTTGTTGTGGTTGTTGATTATTATTATTTTTAGGCACCTTTACTTTTTCAGTGATCTCATCAAGAACTATTCATTCCTTGTTTTCTTTTTCCTATTTCTTTTCCTACAACTGATTCTTATACAAGATCGTTTCATTGAATATTACATCTATGCCCCTAATGATTTTGTGATTTTCTTAATCATATAAGTGGTAACCAAAACCAGTAACACCATATCCAATAAAGGTACATTTCTTTGATTTTGCCTCAAGCTTTGTTCTATTTTCTTTATTAATATGGACAAAGGCCCCACAACCAAAAGGCTTTAAAAAAGAATAGTTTACTTTTTTACCTATCCATGCTTCCTCTAGAACACCACCATCCAAGGAACTTGAAGGCCCTCTGTTTATTAGATAAACAATAGTATCTATAACATCTACCCAAAATTGTAAAGACATTCCTACATGCAATCTCATGCACCTTGCACGCTCCATGATTGTTCTGTTCTTCCTTTCTGACACACTATTTTCTTGTGGTGTTCTAGGAACTGTCTTCTATCCGCGAATCCATGATTTGAACATTACCTATCAAACTCTTTACTGCAATATTCACCTCCATTACCTGATATGAGACACTTCAATTTGTTTCTTGTCTCAATCTCAACCAAAGCTTTCCATTTCTTGAAAGTATCAAATAAATCATATTTATTCTCAATACAATAAATCAAGGTATTTCTAGTTGCATCATCAATAAAAGTAACATAATAACGAGAGCCAATGAGAGATGATACCTAAGTAGGTCGCCATACATCTGTATGCACAAGCTCTAATTTTTTGCTTTTCTTTTCTTTCCCAACTCTAAGAAATGTGACTCTCTTCTGTTTTCCATAAATGCAATTCTCACAGAAGTCGAAATCAACATTCTTCAAACACGGCAATAAATTCCTTGAGTGAAGAATCTTCATCCCCTTCTCACTCATGTGTCTGAGTCTATGATGCCATAATGCTGCATCTTCTCCTTTGGATTTTAAAGCATTAACAAAGTTATAAATACCATTGCATAAATACAATGTACCAACATTTTCGCCTTTTGCTATTACCAGGGCTCCTTTGGTGACCTTCCAAGCTTTATTTGTGAAAGTTGTCACACAACCTTCACTGCCTAACAGCCCTATGAAATCATATTTTTCTTCAGATCTGGAACATGCCTTAACTCCTTTAGTAGCCATTGGTTTCCATTCTGTTGTTTTACAAGAACCTTACCCATTCCAACAATTTTACAGGGTTTATCATCACCCAAATGGACTTGTCCAAAATCTCCTTGAACATAGTCATGAAAATGTTTCCTATCAGGTGTGGCATGGAATGAGGCCCTTGAATCTAGCACCCAGGGATCAATAATATTTTCTAATGAAAGAATCAAATAATCTTGAAACACATCACCTATTACATTCACTTCATGATTGTTTTCTTGGTGTGTGTTTCCCACTTTTCCCTTCTGAGACTTGTAATCTTTCTTTAGGTGTCCTTTCTTCCCACATTTCCACCACACTATCCCCGATCCAGACTTCGATTTTCCTTTCTTGAATTAGTGTGATATACTGGGCTCTTTCCTCTTTCCATTTTTCTTCCCCTAGTCTCTATAGTCAAAGCATTACCTGATGTCTCACTAGAGCTTTTCCATCGCATTTCCTCACTAAGGATTCCACCGACAACATCATCAAACTCCAAAGTACTAGATCAAGAGACAGAGTTATTAATGGCCATGACAAAGCCATTCCAACTTTCTGGTAATGAGCACGGAAATAATAGAACCCTAACTTCATCATAAAAATTTACCCCTATAGAACTTAACTGACTTGTAGTTGTATTAGAATCGTGTAAATGATCAGCAACAGATCTACCTTCTGACATCTTCATGTTGAATAAACGCTTCATAAGAAATACCTTATTTCAGGGTGAGGGTTTTTCATATAGTTTGGCCAATGTCGACATCAAACCCATTGTTGTTGTTTCCTTTGAAATATTAAACGCTACCAATGCCGCTAGGCACAACTGTATTGTTCCAAGTGCCCTTTTGTTGAGAATATCCCATTATGTGTCTGTCAGACTTGTCGACTTCTTTGTCTTTCCACTCAATGGAAAGTACAGATCTCTCTGATACAGATAATATTCCATATGCATCTTCCACAACTAGTAGTTTTGGCCATTAAATTTTTCGATCCTAAACGTACCACCTTCTGCCATTGCTCCTGCTTGAACCATGAACCCTTCTCCCCTGTGAGTTTATCAACCAAATAGACCTTCGGCTCTGATACTAGTTGTTAGAAAATTATATATTACGGAGAAATGGAACACATAGAATATAGAAGAAAGATGAACACAAAAAATGCATAAAACCAGAGAGACACAGATATACGTGGTTCACTGAGCTTGGGTTATGTCCACCCTGAACAACCAGTCCTTCCTTTCTATTATCCAACAAAATAAAGAAACACAACCTATAGTAGATCCATTGTAATATCCTCTCTTTTCTCTCATAGTCTCACCTCTTTTTATCTCGCTTGGAGAATACACATATTACATAGCTTCAATAAAATGCCCTCATACAAAGAGAGGGTTGCTTTCTAGGGAAGAAAACCCTAAACTAAACATAAGTTCTACCATCAGATCATTGGCCTAATGAATAGGCCAGATTGACTAGAAATTATTATACTTTTATAGGTAATTTGACATATGTTCTTAGCTTCGGGACCACTGCCCCTGAAACCCCCGCCAGTGGATCGCTAGCCCACAAACCCCACAACTGAGGGGGATTGAACCCCCCGAACCCCCGTAGTAGGGATAACTCCCCCCCGTATCACTCTGCACGGAGGGGTGTACAAACTTCCTTGGGTATACATCCAACTGAAACAAAGACCTCTAAATAATCATGCCCCACACCTAACAAAGCATACTATAAAATATGGCATATGAATATTATTACGACCATGAGTATAATACAAGTATAATATTAATAGTAAATACAACACTCAAATTGTAATTAGGGATCAAATGAATGATATTCATTGCTCATACCTTTTACAAAGTAGTTTGAAAATAAACTCTTTGTGTGAGCTATATCTATCCTCAAAGAGTCTTTATAGTCATAATAAAACACACAAAATTTCGAGTAATTCTACCTAGGAAATATTAATATAGAAAATATAATTAGAAGAGGCTTGTATCATTAAATAAAGTTTCTTCCATTTACGAAGGAACATGTAGATTAATAAGAAGTAAATGGAAATTTTATATTTAATCATCTCAAAATTTAGAAAAGTTCTCGAAACTTCTCTTCAAACATTGCAATCACGCAAGGCAAAACGAAGGACCAAGGGGTTGAATGCTTTCTCTAGAAAATATTTGTTGAAAGTTTAATGAGATGATGAAGTAAATTGTGCTTGGAAAAATCAAAGAAAAATAAGCATCATGTTGCAATATGTAAAGGGTTACCTACAGAAAAATGAAATTTGGATTAATAAATAACGTGATAGATTTGTTTAAAAGATAAAAGGGAAATATAGAAAATAGATGTTGATAATTATCTTCAAATAAACTCATACTTTTTAAGATCCTCAAGAAAACTACACTATTAAAAATATAACAGTTTTAATACATGTATAAGGAAATTTGAAAAAAATAAAATTCAAACAATGATTATACATATGTATATAAAAATACATATGTTTTCAATTTGAAAAAAAATTACGTTATACATCTTCAAATAGTAATTTGAAAACTTAATGAAATATAGAAATGTATTAGGAGGATATTTGGTCTTGCCTTATGCCACTAATAGATCAGAACAAGGGAATAATTATCCACATGAAAAATATTCGCAACTAGAGGTGAAAGGCAAGTCACCTTTTGTTACAGTGGCATTGAAGAAACATGAAAAAATTAGGGGTGGAGCTCTTCTCCTTCCTATTGGAATGTTCTAATTAACTAAGGAAAGAGTATGAAAGGGGGAGCTCGAAATTTTTTCAAAAAGTGGGAGGGATTGGTTCTTGAGCCAGTCAGGCTCCAATGCATAATACAAAGGAAATCAAAGCAAATCTTAATGCAACAAAAGAAATAGAAATAATGAAGGAGAAATAGCATGATCACTCATTACTAAAAGGAGGATGCAAGCATATATTGGAAAAGAAACCAAATGTGTTCCTAAATGACCGACAAACTGAGGCGCATAGTGACGACATGAAGACGCACGCCTTGATTTGTAAATTTATGAGGGTCTAGCCGAATGAGAAACTCCTCAGGTCTTGGATAATGTATGTTTGGAAGGCTTAAGGGGAAGTGGGTCCTCACCTAGGTTCTAAATGTTTTTTTACAAATGTAGTCTCTAACCTCGAAGATAGGGATAAATATTCGATGGAAGCCTCCATTTCTCATCATCGACAAGATTATACATGTTCCCGTGGAAGGATAACTACACAACATAACAAGATATCTACACCTCTGTCTTAGTGTGGATCAATCTGTACTGACTAATGTTGGATTATTGGCTCCAAAATCTTCGAGCCATACGTAACCCCTTGGGATGCTTTCTCAAACTCATAGAGGCAACCCAATAAGGAAAATATATAAAGTATACCAGGATATGTGTGAAAATGGACATCTCCGGAGATCCCCTTGATCTAGTCCAACTCGAGTTCCTGGATGAGAGTTAGACTCAAAACATTGACTATAAAAAAATCACGTTCCGTTGTTGATGATGCCATCAACATGGTATCCTAATTAGGGAATTCACACTAAATTTTATATCTGAGTAAACAAATCATACTCCAAAAAGATATGGCGATCATTTCACAAGAGTTTGAACAAGGGGGGAGGATTGAAGGAAGTCATAGTAATGAAAAAATAGTGCGAAAAAGGAGTCAAACAATTGATATGAAGTGTTGGAAACTCGTCAAATAGAGAGACATCAACAACCTGAAAAGGAGATTGTAGAGAAAGAAGCAACAAAGAGTGATCTTCTCAAAAAAGTATAGATAGGAAAGTCATTGTTTGGTTATTATTTGGGTTGACCCAGGTTTGATCTATATTACATAGTAACAAAACTCTCAATCATTGGCCATTCTAGCTACGAACTGCAAGCATATCTCAGTCTAACACAAAGTGACTATGGGAGGGTGGAGAGTCGGGTTTCTACAACTTTGAGGGATGTGTAGATGTGTTAATTTTATATTTTATTTTATTCTTAACATTCATAAAATATTTCACTGCATTCATTTAACCACTTAACATATCATATAAATCCATAAATCATCAGTGTGTTGAAATAAAGTGCAACTGTAATAAATTGCTATGCTACAATAGATAGTAAGCAGATATACACATGAAGGCACCAAATTACAATGGTTCACCCGAATGTGGGGCTACACCCACTAGAAATGCTATTACTATAATTATTTTTTTTACAAGAAATGGTTCTCGACCTAAGAACTAACCTTTAAGTCCTCTCCGCACTTCGCTACAGACTCAAATCTCTACACACCTAACTACAGAGCCTCGCCTTATTTTACAAAACAACAGATTATGAAGTTTGAACCATACAATAGATTTGGATCACAAATCATTGTTTTCCTATTATTTTACCCTATATGTACTATTACATTTAGGGTACATCATTACAGTACCATGGTCCAAATGCCATGGACTCCCTAAAACAAGTAGACAAAACCATTGATACTTTACATTATCACATGTTTTTACAAAAAGGAGTGGTTTCAACCCACTCTGATGCCCTTATATAGTGTGGTATATTGCAACTGCTTCACTACACAGTCTACTTTGCACTTTGTTGCGTGCTCTACTGCATGCTCCACCCCACAAAATCTAGATTCTTTTCCAAAACTAGGCCAAGTTGGGTTGTGCCCAATAGGCCACCAACACTGACATGGTTCTATTGTCACCTCCTAAATATTATCACGAATACTCTCAATGTCCCTGTTAGCTTCCTGCTGCAGCAGGTATTCATTTTTCATGATTGGAATTTCACAGGCCAAATATGTCGTACTTTGCTTGCTGCAATGCTCCATATTTGCTCAAACAGTCTCCAAATGAAGAAGGCTATTTCAAGTTCATCCAATTGCCTTCAAATTTTGTAAAGTTATCCCGGTATCACTATTTTTAGTTAAAGGGAGGTCCAAATAGTTTAATCTTGGTCTCCCTAGGTTTAAATTTCCTGTTTTAGAATATAGAGATTGTAAATCTGTTCCAAACAGTTTAATCTTGGCAGATTCTTAGATAGGTAGAGAAGCAGAGGAGCCCAACAGCTTAATCTGAGCTCCGGAAGAAATAAGGGTAGTATGTAGATAGGAAAGCATCAAAAGAAAAATGAATGAAGGGTTTACAATTCTAAGTGCACCCCCAAACAGAAGAAGAAAAAATGCTAGGCAAGTAGGCTGGGTAGGTAGTTTTGAGGTTGTTGAATTACTGACCAGTTCCAGGTTTTCAGGTATCATATCATGCAGAACATAATCAGCAAGTATTTGTAAGTAGAAAAGCTCGAAAGAATTATAACTAACTCTCCTTCTCTGTTTTCCCCAATCATTAACTAACTTCCCCAAAAGAGGTCAAGATCTGCTTGACACCTCTTAAGTTCCATCATCTTCATAACACTGGCTTGAGTAAAGATCTGCTTTACTCAAAGTTGTTCCATATTTTCTCCCAAAGTATGGTCGTACCCCCTTGAAACAGCCTAAGATCTCCCGAACTTAGCGCTTTCTTACCATATCCATATTAACCACCAACATTATTATTTAGCTCCCTATTCTTCCCATCCCCTTATTAATATTAAGTAAAATTCCCCTACGTAATATCCCTCCCCCTGGTTGAAAAATAACCATAAGAACTCCCGGGAATTGTTCAGTTTATCAGAAACTAAGCAAGAACCCTTGACTTCCAAAACCACCTCCCAGATACTATGGACTCCTTTCAAAGTATAAAATCCCTCCGAGGTAATCGGACCCCTTCCGAAACCTCAAATGCCCTTCACACCCACTTACTTGCTCTTTCCTCCTTCAAGTCGTTTCGCATCGCAACCTCGCACTCTCATATTCATGCAAATCATCACCCATCCGTTCCCCGCCGATGGGATATTGCGATATCGGCGATCGGCGATCACAAACGCCGAGTTTTCAATCCATTCACCTCTCTGTTTGTGCCGATGCGATATTGCGATATCGTCGATCGACAGTCGCAAGCGCCAAGTCTCCAAACCAATTCCCCCCATTCCCCGCGACGCGATATCGCGATATCGCATCAGAGTCTCTTCACTACAGTACATCCAGTATCTTACCACGTCGCTCTGTACCAAGGACCCATAGTTGACTTCATCCGCCGTACAGCCGATGCCATGCTTACGTCGGCAGCCAGAAAGCCGAAAAAACTTCGCGTAGGAAGAAAAATCGCACTTCGGAGCTCCAGATCAAGAAACAGAGGCAGTTTCCAATGCTCCAGGAAATAGGCCATTTCGAGGAATCTTCAGGGAATCTTCTTATTGCTGAGCCCATTGCTCGCCGAAAGAGCGCGAAAAGATCGCCCGATCGTGCCAAAGGATCCGGTTTAAAGGTAGCAGCAGATCAATCACAGAGTTTAAAGTGTATCAGATCAAATCAGCAGGCATCAAGCGTGTCAAAGAGTATCAGTCGACGGCAGAAGCCATCAATGTAGCGGCAAAGTGTATCAACAAATATTTTGAGCAGCGGTCCGAAGCAAGAGAAAATTTAATATCTTCCAGCAGATTCATAGAAGGAGGGTGAAACTACTTGAAGCTCTCAAATCATAATTATTGCACATTCAATTCACAACAAAGCCGAACTGCAGCCCCGAAGCACAATCACTCCAGCAGCACCGCATCTGGTCCCTAAGGGCCACCTCGTCACTTGTTCCGATCCAGCTGCCCCCAGTGCAGCCAAAAAGATTTACTTGCATTTAGTTCCAACAGCATTTAAATTTTTGAAGAGTTCTAAGCAGACCTGTCAAGGTCATTTGTAATGATGTCTTTCCGATATTTTGTTTATAAATACCACCCTAAGCAATGTTGTGAGGAGTTGGTTGGTTGGTAGTAGTTGTTGGTCAGTCTTCTTTCCAGCATTTTCTCTGAGTAGAGACTTGCATTGTAACTGTCATAATTTCCATAATCAAAGATTGCTGAAAGCATGGATTGCGAAACATCTTGATGTTTTCTCTTGGCCAAGGAATGATCACGGAATTCCTATGCTTCTACATGATCCAATAAGTGTTCCTCTCCCCTGTTTTATTTTATGTTTTTTTATCACATTTTCGCCTTTCTAAATGGCAGAAAAAAAGAATAGCTTAAGATTTATTCCAATACACCTTAAGTTCAATTTCTGCGGTTTTCAATGTTTTCTTCAGAAACAGTTATGAGCTTGTATTCTTAAATGATCTGGTTTACGCTGTTTCTTTCACATATGAGTGCATGTCTTAGGAATTCTTAACTTCTTCGGGATCCCACTCATCCACTTCTCCTCTTTGTCAGCATGATGAAATGATTCTCCTTTGCCTCTCATCCCTGATGTTCACTTCGTACTTTCAGCAGACCGAAAATTGTAGCCTATGTGGCTATCCCACATTGTATCCCCTTGTGACCAAGAAAACGCTCGCATGCCTCAATCTGTGACTCCATGCCCAATGGTTCGAAACATATCACACCTTACCGTGCCTCTTCGCTTGAGAATCCTACCTTCTTTCCAATCACAATCAACACTCCCTTGAAGTCAGAAAGCTAGCCTAAAATCATCAACTAAGGTTGAATCAAAAGGAGAGAGCCCTCTCCGATTGCAGGTGGGCTAGAACTTGCAATCAGAAGATTGGTTTGTGGTTACCTCGGCCGTATCCCTATTAGGAGCCTAGGGACAACCTAAGTGATAACATAATGGCGACTCCGCTGGGGACGTCCTCAGATAAATCAATGCAACCACTCTGCAGCTCTACAGAGGAAGAAACCGACTTGTAAAAGCCTCGGTCGACCTGTATCTATGCACTCCATTGGGGGTTCAAGCACTCTGTTCCTCTTTAAACCCCACTGGAGGAAGTGCTCTTGTTCTTCAACGCTTGTCACGCTTAGTTCTGATCTTTGATGGTGGACAGAGATCAGGCACTTCAGAGTCTAGACATCCACCTGGCGACTCCACTTCAATTTCAATCGAAGGCTCCACTGAGGAACGAACCAAATGTCATAGCCAAGTGCCCCATGTATTAACAATAAGAGAGAATGACCGAATCCTAGGAGGAACTTCCTTTAGAGGAAGCTTTAGATAAATGTAGAGAAATTTTATCAGAGTTTGAGCTTAATGAAGAATTTTTTAGAGCGGTATTGTCAAAAATACCAGGTTGCCGGAATAAACTTTTCCTTGAGTTCGTTGTGGAAAAATATGAAAGTGAAATTGAACTCTTGGGAGCTCAAAGATAGTCTTATGTTTTCCGCAACCCCCAAGAGTTTTACCAAAATCTTCCTCCTCCAGTTCACAAGGAAATAGTGTTGTCTCTTGAATTACAGTTTGAGTATGATCTGGGTTCCAAGGGAAAGACAGAAGGATCATCTGCTAGGCTCATTACCGAAGATGCAACTACTCCTTCCGACCCAAATAACCCGGAATCATGCCGAAGCCTCCATTCCCCTATTCAGGAGGGAACACTGTTGCCTGAGGACCTGCAGATTCTGTGTGATGTGGGTTCCAAGGGAAAGACAGAAGGATCAGCTGCTAGGCTCATCACCGAAGATGCAACTACTTCGTCCGACCTAAAAGATCCTGAGTCATGCCGAAGTCTTCCATCCCCAACTCAGGAGGAGATACCACCACCTGCTGATTCACAAACTCTGCATGATTCTATTGACAAGACATAAACAGAACGGTAGACTGCCAGGCTTACCACCGAGGACGTAGCCGCTCCATCTGACCAAGAAGAAGCAGAAGAAGTTCTCTCACAGGGTAAGTTCATTGATCCAATTGCAGATTACATGGAACTTCGTCTTAACCCAAGTTTGTTAACGTGTTTTCTCAGTGAAGACCATATGCTTCAGCAGCAAGTGATAGAGGCCACAATTTTGGTTATAAAAGCATATGCTCGAATGATACTTTTACGTTCAGAAACTATCAGTCAGCAAGTTTATCTCGTTTCACAGTTGCTTAAATGGCTGCACTGGTTGTTTTATTTTACCTAACGGCAAGGTAACTACTGGTTAGGGTAGGTAGGTAGAAGGAATAAAGCAGCTGGAGAAAATAAGTTTTGCAGAAGACAACAAGAAACTAAAAACCAAGGCGTTCTGGCCTGCTGTTCTTGACTTCTCACAAGGAGAAGCCATCCCATAGTGGAGCCACTGTTAGCTTCCTGCTGCAGCAGGTATTCATTTTTCATGATTGGAATTTCACAGGCCAAATATGTCGTACTTTGCTTGCTGCAATGCTCCATATTTTCTCAAACAGTCTCCAAATGAAGAAGGCTACTTCGAGTTCATCCAATTGCCTTCAAATTTTGTAAAGTTATCCCGGTATCGCTATTTTTAGTTAAAGGGAGGCCCAAATAGTTTAATCTTGGTCTCCCTAGGTTTAAATTTCATGTTTTAGAATATAGAGATTGTAAATCTATCCAAACAGTTTAATCTTGGCAGATTCTTAGATAGGTAGAGAAGCAGAGGAGCCCAACAGCTTAATCTGAGCTCCGGAAGAAATAAGGGTAGTATGTAGATAGGAAAGCATCAAAAGAAAAATGAATGACGGGTTTGCAAGTCTAAGTGCACCCCCAAACAAAAGAAGAAAAATGCTAGGCAAGTAGGCTAGGTAAGTAGTTCTGAGGTTGTTGAATTGCTGACTAGTTCCAGGTTTTTAGGTATAATATCATGCAGAACATAATCAGCAAAGATTTGTAAGCAAAAAGCTCAAAAGAGGTATAATTGACTCCCCTTCTCTGTTTTCCCCAATCATTAACTAACTTCCCCAAAATTGGTCAAGATCTGCTTGACACCTCTTAAGTTCCATCATCTTCATAACACTGGCTTGAGTAAAGATCTGCTTTACTCAAAGTTGTTCCATATTTTATCCCAATGTATGGTCCTACCCCCTTGTAACAGCCTAAGCTCTCCCGAACTTAGCGCTTTCTTACCATCTCCATATTAACCACTAACATTATTATTTAGCTCCCTATTCTTCCCATCCCCTCATTTAATATTAAGTAAAATTCCCCTACGTAATATCCCTCCCCCTGGTTGAAAAATAACCATAAGAACTCCTGGGAATTGCTCAGTTTACCTGAAACTTGGCAAGAACCCATGATCTCCATAACCACCTCCCAGATACAATGGACTCCTTCCAGAGTACAAAATCCCTCTGAGGTAATCGGACCCCTTCCGAAACCTCAAATACCCTTCACACCCACTTACTTTCTCTTTCCTCCTCAAAAGTCGTTTCGCATCGCAACCTCGCACTCTCATCTTCGCGCAAGTCATCACCCATCTGTTCCCCGCCAATGCGATTTTGCGATATCGCCGATCGGCAATCACAAACGCCGAGTGTCCAATCCATTCACCTCTCTGTCTCTGCCGATGCGATATTGCGATATCGCCAATCGGCAGTCGCAAGCGCCAAGTCTCCAAACCAATTCCCCCTCGTTCCCCGCCGACGCGATATTGCGATATCGCATCGGAGTCTCTTCACCATAGTACATCCAGTATCTCACCACGTCGCTCTGTACCAAGGACCCACAGCTGACGTCATCCGCCGTACAGCTGACGCCATGCTTACATCAGCAACCAGAAAGCCGAAAAAACTTCGCGCAGGAAGAAAAATCGCACTTCGGAGCTCCAAATCAAGAAACCGAGGCAGTTTCCGATGCGCGAAGCACTAATCGCGCATCGCTACGGGAAATAGGCCATTTCGAGGAATCTTCAGGGAATCTTCTGATTGTTGAGCCCATTGCGCGCCGAAAGAGCCCGAAAATCGCCCGATCGTGCCAAAGGATCCGGTTTAAAGAAAGCAGCAGATCAATCACAGAGTTTAATGTGTATCAGATCAAATAAGCAGGCATCAAGCATGTCAAAGAGTATTAGTCGACGGCGAAAACCATCAATGTAGCGGAAAAGTGTATCAGCGAATATTTTGAGCAGCGGCCCGAAGCAAGAGAAAATTTAATATCTTCCAGCAGATTCATAGAAGGAGGGCGAAACTACTTGAAGCTCTCAAATCATAATTATTGCACATTCAATTCACACCAAAGCCGAACTGCAGCCCCGAAGCACAATCACTCCAGCAGCAGTGCATCTAGTCCCCAAGGGCCACCTCGTCACCTGTTCTGATCCAGCTGCCCCCAGCGCAGCCGAAAAGATTTACTTGCATTTAATTTCAGCAGCATTTAAATTTTTGAAGAGTTCTAAGCAGACCTGTCAAGGTCATTTGTAATGATGTCTTTCCGATATTTTGTTTATAAATACCACCCTAAGCGATGTTGTGAGGGGTTGGTTGGTTGGTAGTAGTTGTTGGTCAGTCTTCTTTCCAACATTTTCTCTGAGCAGAGACTCGCACTGTAACTGTCATAATTTCCATAATCAAAGATTGCTGAA
>APFE031550056.1:0-36978 GCA_000404065.3 Pinus taeda
CAGAAATATACAAGTATATGGAGGAAAACTCAAATAGCTTTATTGATAGAAGTAGTAGAAGAGAGGATTACAACCTAGCTATCTGATCCAGTGCCATCCTCCCAGCATGAAAGCCCTCTTCACCTCATGAAAAACTAGATCACACAACAATACAATGTCTCAAAGAGAAACCGATAGCACTTCCTTACAAATTACAAAATTCCAGCCTTTGGATCTCTAGGATGAGGGATCCATATATAGATATTTTCAGGGGGTGAGTCAGCTTCTAGGATTTTGATTAGTGTCATTTCACTGATATTTCTTGGTTCCACTTGGAGATTGCATGATCTCTTACCCATCCCTAGGTGAATTCAGAGAGGCAAGTGTCATATGAGAAGTTTTTAGAATATTCCCTGGGTTTCCACCTAGAAAACTGCTCTGCCATTTGTCTACTCTCGCCCATCGCACCCTAAAAAAGGGATTTTCAGTATTAATCAGACCTCCTGTGTGCAATAGGCAAGATGCATTGCACCCTGACCATAGAGTAGGTGAGATGGTCCAGTTTTGACCAGTTCTGAGTAGTTTTTCAGGGAGAACTTCTTGGAAATGATGTAATCTACTGACCTTGATCCTTTAGGGTATGAAACAAAACTTTTAGGGGTTTAGAAGCCCTTGGTTTATGCACATATGTGATTGGCGTTGCAGTGCCCAGATATGTGTATAACAATTGCCCCCTAAAGCATGAGGTCATAAATCTTCTGATGTCGAGTGAAATGCTTTATCATGAGGATCTGAGATTTTTTCGAACTGGAAGGTGACCTGTAATAAGATACAATACAATACATTATATTCATAATATTTTCATGATCTAGCTGAGGCGAGCATTCCTGTGCTTAGCTTTATAAAGTCATTTTCATGTACATAGGACAGACAATCGTCTGTGTGGCAGACTGCTGATTCTGGTAGAGCCATCATCCTTTAGCTTGGATGATTATCTGTGCAGCTATAGAGCACATTTGATGTCTTTATTTTCTTGAATATATAGCAGCTCAGATGGATGAAACTAGATTCGGGGTCTTCAAACTCATTCAATCGTACAAGTTGATCGATGTGAAAAGATGTTCTGATGTCGAACATGGAAGGACATCACCTGATTACCAGCTAATGATGTAAGCTATTAACAGGCATGAGAGGAATCACCAATAATGATAATGACCCTCAAGGTACTACAATACAATTCGCATTGTGTGAATACATGAGTCGATGTCGAACACCATGCAAAATCTTTCAGTCGAAGGCCATTGATGTAAACCTGTTGCCGGAAGTGAGAAACTTGCCATTGAGGCATGCAAGCTTCAAAGTACTGAAAGGGTTGTTCCTAAGTCAACTTCTTGGATAATAAGCTGATGTTGAAAAGAAGTAACCCATCGTAGGAGCGCCTTAATGAATCCCACATCTATGACACGAAATGGAGCAAATGATTTTGTGGAGGTGAAAATGATCTAATGATACAAGGTTTAGGGTGTGGTCATGAAATAATGGAGCATGAAGGTATTGCAGTGGATAAGGCATTAGCTAGGTTGGTGAATACTCTGACCGACTTCTCTTGAACATATCGGTGACACTGAAATTGATTGGTAGCGTTAACCCCAAAAATGGATGGTACGGAGGACCAATGGTGATATGACCGGTGAACGGAATAACCCAACCCGACTCAATCATGGTGATGGAGTGAAAGTGTCATGTTCAAGAGCGACTTGCTACCAATGAAGTTCTTCAAGTTTTCTTCCCTTTTTCCCCAATCATTGCTGACCAGTGCATGTTTATTTTTGTCAAGATTGAGGAGGATAACATATGCTTGTTCTGTAATTTTCCCTTCGGTAAAACCTGTCACTATGTTTTAGCGAGCCTAACGATAGTGAAACTCGCTCTTGTCCATACAGAAAATTTTGTCGCTATTTTTTTAACGAGTTTAACAACAAAGATAACTCAGTACTTTTCATTTTTAGAGAGTCTGAAAAGAGGCAGAAAGGAAACTCCAGTAGTCCTTTTTTGTAATATAATCCCTTAAGTCCGAAAAAGTATAAAATAATACGAAAGGGATGACTTTTCTGATCACTTTAATGAGCTGAAAAAGACAAGTGCTCGACCTTTTTGTGTAATGATCCCTTAGGTCCAAAAAGATTAAAATCTAGAGGAGGGATCGCACTTCCAATCACTTTAACGAGCTGGAGAGGCCAATTGCTCGACAATATTTTTATATTTTACGAGTCTAAAAAGAGATTAAAAGAGACTCGTTTTCGAGGAACGAGTGATGTTTTCCGGTAGCAGCTGGTTCCAGGTAAGTTTGGAACTTTTCAATCATGACAGTGTAAAGAAGGTGGCTAACAGAATCACTCATCGCAGTTGTTCCTCAAAAGGGTAAACAATCAAGTGGAGGCGCATGATTGACTAAAAAGTGGAGGTGATGGTAGAACACAACCAAGTCCCAAAAGCTAATAGCGATGCGATCACAAAGGTTATTTACCGAAGGTGGGTTCATTTCTTAATGAGCTTGAACTCTGGGGGAACATATGCTCATTGCTAGGTTTATTTTTTAACGAGCTTGAACTTCACGTAAACCTACTTGTTGTTAGGTTTATTTTTTAACAAGCTTGAGCTTCGTGTAAACCTGCTCATTTTCAGTTTTATGTTTACACAAGATTAAAACGAAAAACTATGCTTGTTATAAGTTCACATGCCCCCAACATAATGACGCAAATCAATGTGCATGCCCCCCAAGCTTCATTGCATTCAACGCGGTGGTTGGAATGAAGGTTTACCTTCGAGATCTTTGAAAGACTCGACTTGGATTTTACGAGATCGTGATCAAAGACTCGAATTGGAAAGGGAGTTGTTTCATTTTTTAATGAGGTTGACACAGTAAAAGAACTATCCTCATAACCCTTGTTTCATTTTGTAATGAGGTTGACACAAGATAAGAACTGTCCTCGGTGACCCATAGTATCAAAATGGTTAGATTTCTTCTTTATCTTTGATGATGTAGAAGATATTATATGACAGGTTTCCACTGTAGCCACTTCTACCAGATTACTTGGAGGCGGGAGGGAAAAAGTACCCATTAAGGAAGGGTCTTTTAAGAGACCTACTCCAACATTTTGAAGCGATTGAGAACTTCCATGGATCAATGGAATGCTTCCAGTAGCTTGTGAACTGTTGGGGAAAAATGTTAGTTGGTCAACGATTGTAATTCTGTCTTGGAGGGGAAATGAAATCTTTCTAAAATATCTTGACACAACAACAACCATAGCATAAATCCAAGGCTTTCCCATTAATATATTGTAGTCAAGGTTTCCGTTAATGACCTTGACTCCAATTTCTACTCTCTTGCCCCCCAGTTCAACTTGCAAGTTACTTAATATCCCATATGGCGTGTATGTCCTTCCATCAAATGATTTTAACGTCATTGATAATCGTGACAAGGGTGGTGAGCCTAAAGTTTTCCAAGAACTCATTAACATAATACAGGTAGATGCCCCTTCATCAATGATTGTTCAGTGAAGAATTTTGTTGAGGGATTTTACCTGTATAAGGAAAGTGAGCTGGGCCGGTAACTGAGGTTCGTATCCTTTATGATTAAAGGCCACAAGATTGGAATCCGCTGGATCAATCCCACCTATTGCTGATAACAAAGCTTGCTTTTGGGAGGGGCAATTCTGCAATACTTCAAGTGCTGACATAGAGGACGGAAATTGAGTTAGATCCTCCACTATATTATAATTCTGCGCTGCTCGAGCATGAGGATTAAACGCTGATTTATGTACTACTCCTTTTGGTGGCTTTATGGTTAATTCATGAGTGATGGGAAGCACAACTTCTGATGAAGTTGTTGTCGAACTACTGGGTTGATCTGTAGCCTTGTTGTTCGACATCTATGGATTCCCATAATCTTTATTCATTGTCGATATCAAAGCATAATTTTGTTGTCGCAAGATGGATAACATAAGCACTTGGAATTTGGAAGCATGATTGGTAGCAACTAGGTTAGTTTCTGGGTTTCAAAACAGATCAGTCAACACCACTGAGGTAGTTGAAGTCTTTAAAAATTTCGCAACCTCAGCTTGATGTGGAGAATCTCTCGTGAGATGTTCATCATTACATATTAAACATGGATAACGAGGTTTCTGTTTCCCAGCAGGGTTTTCAGAAGATTTCTCAGGATTCAAATCTTCCTGTTTCTTCTTTCTGTTTTTCCCTTTCTTCTTGCCCCCTGGTTGCTTAGGTTCTTTTCCCTTGTCAGATGACATGGCATTAACCTCCAAGGCAAGAAGTTTGTCATTTTCTTTTTGACTAGAAACTGCAAGGGCTTTACCAGATGGAGCCTTTGCGGTTTGCGTGCTTGAGGTGCCAATCATGCCATCGCCTGCATGAGAGTCCCTGTTTGATTTAGGAGGGGGAGGAACATAAAATTCTGGTCTAGGAGCGTCAGGAATTTTGTCATAGAGCATGCCAGACTGAGTATAGATAAAGTCTAAATATTGTGCATGAGTAATGACTTGCTCTTCAGTAATGACCCCTCCCTTGGCCACATCTTCTGTAATAGAAGGTAACAATGACTTAATAAACCATTCATCTAGAAGCTGATCAGGAACATATGTCTTTACCATTCGACGACGATGTCGCCACTCATGAATATGATCAGATATGTGAGTCGTTGTTGTCTGTTTAGAATTGGTAAGGAGATTCGTTCCTGTTTCGTACCTTATAGGTAACTAAAAATGCGTTAAAAAGGTAGTGCCAAGGGTGTTGAAGTTATCGAATGAACCTCTAGGTTGTTCGATGTACCATTTCACTGCCGAACTAGTTAGAATTCGCTGAAAAAGGCGAAGCCTAATCGAATCATCATTGAGGGTGTTGGATGAACACCACAAATGAAAGCTCATTACATTATTCGATGGATCTTCATCTAGATTTCCATTGAATTTAGGAATATTTGATGGAATTTTATGAGGAATCGTTGGCCTCCAATGGGTGTAAGCAATTGGATCATTTGTTAGCTAATTCAGATCTGGAAATTATAAAGTTGCTACGAGAGGCAACTGTTGATGCAAGTTTGGTGAAGCATACCTAGGATAAGATGGGATTTCCTGAGCAATGGGTCTTTGCATACCAGCATAATGTATTTGATGCTGATAAATTTGATAAGGTTGATGGACATAACCATTATAATATGATTGTTGGTAACCGTTTTGAACATACGGTTTCCCATTACCCGCAAAGCTTTGTTGCTTAGGTCCTCAGTAAGTTTGCTGGAATTGTGGTTGTTGATATTGCACTAGCCATGGTTGTTGGACCATTTTTTGTTGTCCAATACTAGATGTTTGGCTAAGATGAGGGGTGATAGTACCATTTGAGCCTGAGTCGCTTCAGTCAAGGAGCCATTGATCTGCGATTGTGATTGAGTCGTGGAGATAAGAGGCTGTTGTATTATGACCTAAGAGACTTGAGGTTGACATACAACAAACAACGCTTGTACTTGTGACACCGTCACAATAGTCGGTGTAGTGGGAATGTTCGACACAGGTTGATTTGGTTGCATTGAATATACAACTCTTGGTTGTTGAGGTAGTATTGGTACCCAACCACTGGATGCAATTCCAGCTTGACCCGAATTTTGTTTTGAACTCTCATATGGTTGCTCTCCCGGAGAGAACAATGAAAAGGCATACCGCCCCCCATATGGCGGCAATCCAGTGTTCAAAGGGTAAATTGGTCTTTGGAGACTGGTCTACCCAAATTGATATTGATCTGAAGGATCAATTTGTTGAGTCTGAACATAAGAATTCCAAATAAGATTCCGGATGAACAAATAGGAACAGACCATGTTGTCAAAAAAGTCCCTGGGTGGACTCCATCTAGCAGTTGAGAATTAGTTGGGACAGATGGTATACCAACAAAAATTGTCAAAGTATTGGAAAGAGGCTCTACTACTACTATATCAGATGACATAGTCCTAAATGTTGATGATTGTTCAGACATTTTGAGTCTATCCAAAAGATTTCCTAGCGATTCGAGAGGAACTTGCGATGAAGGTTGATTGAAAGAACTAACTTCAGTAGTAGAAGGATATAAGTGGATCCTAGTTCCAAAATGCAATAGGGTATTGGATGGAAGATCCACTACAATATCTTCTATAGCAATCATTCCAGGTGTGTTATCGAGAAATCTAGTGTCCATTCAGAGTTTCTAGTCCCACTAGGATGGGTAGCTATCTTAGAAACAAACAAACTAAAGTTACTTGTGTTTTCCTTTATGAGAAGTAGAAGAGAAGAAGCAGAGAGTACCAACCTCAGTCTTTTGCTTGGCTCCTTGCTTGTTTCCTCTCCCCTCTGACAGATCTTTTCCACTCCTGCCTTGCTTGTCCCATTTCAAAGAGCACCTGTAAAGTCAAAGCGGCATAACACCATCGAAGCACATAGATCTACAATCATAAACAATATAGGACCAAATATATATTGACCACACAAATGCATATATCGACTCAAACATACAAGAATGTGGAGGAAAACTCAAATAGCTTTATTGATAGAAAGAGTAGAAGAGAGGATTGCAACCCATTGATCTGACCCAACGTCATCCTCCTAGCATGAAAGGCCTTCTTCACCTCATGAAAAGCTTAGATCACCAAACACTATGATGTTCCACAAAGAAACCAACAACACTTCCCTACAAAATACAAGATTCCAGCCTCTGGATCTCTGGGATGAGGAATCCATATGTAGATGTTTGTAGGTGGGCGAGCCAACTTCTAGGATTTTGATTGGTGTCCTCTCTCTAATAGTTCTTGGTTCCACTTGGAAATTCATTATCTCTTACTCATCCCTAGGCGAATTCAGAGAGGCAAGTGTCAAATGGGTAGTTTCTAGAAGATTCTCTGGGTTTCCACCTAGCCAATGGCTTCTGCTATTTGCCTACTCTCACTCATCGCACCCCACAGAAGGGATTTTCAGTAAGAATCACACTTTTTGCATGTGGCAGGTGAGATGCATCGTACACTTAGCACTAAGCAGTCTGTATGGTCTAGTTTTTACCAGCTCTGAGCAGTTTTTCATGGAGAACTTCTGGGAGATGATGTGATCAGATGACCTTGCTCCTTTAGGATATGAAACAACACTTTTAGGGGCTTAGAAGCCCTTGGTTTATGGACATATGTGATTGGGGTTGCAGTGCCAAAATATGGCTATAACAGTTGCCCCTAAAGCATGAGGTCGTAAATCTTTTGATGTCGGGTGAAATGATTTATCATGAGGATCCGAGGTTTTTCGAACTGGAAGGCGACCTGTAATAAGATAAAATACAATACATTATCTTCATAATATTTTCATGATCTAGCTGAGGTGGGAATTCCCATGCTCAGCTTTATAAATTCATTTACATAGGACAGAAAACTGTCTATGTGGCAGATTGATGATTCTGGTAGAGCCATCATACTTTGGTTTGGATGATTATCTGTGCAACAATGATGTACTTCTGATGTCTTTATTTTCCTGAATATATCGTAGCCCGGATGGATGAAACTAGATCCTGGGTCTTCAAACTCGTTCAATCTTCGCTCGAAGTACAAGTCGATCCATGTGAAAAGATGTTCTGGAGTCAAACATGGAAAGACATCGCCTGATTACCAGCCAATGATATAAGCTGTTAATAGGTGTGAGAGGAATCACTGATAATGATGATGGCCCTCAAGGTACGACAATACAATTCACGTGGTGTGAAAATGGGACTTCGCGTCGAACACCACGCAAAATCTTTCAGTCGAAGGCCATTAAAGTAAACCTATCGCCGGAAGTGAGAAACTTGTTGTTGACGCATGCAAGCTTCAAAGTACTAAAAGGGTTGTTCCTAGGTAGACTTCTCCGATAATGAGCTGATGTCGACAAGAAGTGACCCGTCGTAGGAGGGCATTAATGAATCCCACATCTACGACACAGAATGAAGAAAATGATTTTATGGAGGTGAAAATGATCTGATGATACAAGGTTCAGGGTGGCAGTCATGAAAGAATGAAGCGTGAAGGTATTGCAGTGGATGAGACACAAGCTGGGTTGGTGAATTCTCTGAGCGACTTCTCTTGAACATATCGACGACACTGAAGTGGATTGGTAGCGTTAACCCCAAAAATGGATGGTACAGTGGACCAATGGTAATATGACCGGTGAACGGAATAACCTAACCTGACTCAATCATGGTGATGGCGTGAAAGTGTCATGTTCAAGAGCGACTTGTTACCAATAAAGTTTCTTCAAGTTTTCTTCCCAATTTTCCCCCAGTCATTGCTGACTAGTACCTCTTTATTTTTGGGAAGCTTGAGGAGGATAACATATGCTTGTTCTATAATTTTCCCTTCGGGAAAACTCGTCGCTATGTTTTAATGAGCCTAGCGACAATGAAACTCGTTCTTGTTTGCATGGAAAAGTTTGTCGCTATTGGTTTTAACGAGTTTAACGACAAAGATAACTTAGTCCTTTTTCAATTTTAGAGAGTCTAAAAAGGGACAGAAAGGAAACTCCAGCAATCCTTTTTCGTCATGTAATCCCTTAAGTCCGAAAAAGTATAAAACAATACGAAAGGGATGACTTTTTGATAGTTTTAATGAGCCGAACAAGACAAGCGCTCGATATTTTTGTGTAATGATTCCTCAGGTCCAAAAAGATTAAAATCTAGAGGAGGGATAGCACTTCCGATCATTTTAATGAGCTGGAGAGGCCAATTTCTCGGCAATATTTTCATATTTTATGAGTCAGATGAAAAGAGCTTAAGTAGACTCATTTTTTAAGGAACGAGTGATGTTCTCGGGTAGCAGCTGGTTCCAGGTGAGGTTTGGAACTTTTCAATCACGGAAGTGTAAAGAATATGGCTTACAGAACCACTCATCATAGTTGTTCCTCAAAAGGGGTAAACAATCAAATGGAGGTGTATGATAAGCTAAAACAGAGTGGAGGTGATGGTAAGAACATGACCAAGGCTCAAAATCTGATGACAATGCGTTCGCAATGGTTATTTACCAAAGGTGGGTTCATTTTTTAATGAGCTTAAACTTTGGTGGAACATATGCTCATTGCTAGGTTTAACGTTTAACGAGCTTGAACTTTGTGTAAAACTGCTCGTGATAATGGTCATCGATATTCGATTCACCATTAACACTTTGTTCTTTTGAAAGTAGTACTACTTGTTCAATTGCTCCATCAAACTAATTAGAAGTGTGAATACATGCTTGAAAAATGAGTTAAAACACTAATACCCTACTCAAATTACGTGAAAAGTAATTTAAAAGTAGTTTTTTACCCCTCATTTTACCACTTCATTTGAATTTGGGATTGTTGGAGCTTTGGAGGTGTTTTCCCCCTTGATTATCCAGCTGATTCTGTGAGATTCTATGGATTATTTTCGGCGCCGTCTGGACTAGGTAGGAGCTAAACCTGAGCTCTTCAATTGTATACTTTCCTTTTTGAATTTTGAGCATGTTTTCCTGCTTTTCTGAGCCTCTAGGGTTTGAAAAATTTGTTCTACCCCCATCGAACCCAGTATACATTGAAAGGTGCGATGCATAGTGGGCTGGCCATTGGCCTGTCAGTATGCATCTCACCTAGTACACAGCTGGGGTGCGATGGGCGCAAGGAGGAAAACTTTTGCACTGATTGTTCATGGAAAGTTTGCCTTTTTTTGCCAAATCAGGATCCTGATTGTTCTCTTGTTTGTTTTTCAGATATTCATTAGAGCAAAATGGTTGTTACATGGTGAGAACGTGAGCATGAAGAAGAGGACATGGTTTCCTTACATGATCCAAGTACTGTAACTGCATTGCGGAACTGTGGTTTTCTCATGTTCTTCCGCATATCTAGCATGAGGAAACAAATTAACTTGTTGCAATATTTCCTCGATGCATGGGATCCTACCAACCAAGTGTTCCAAATTATAGGCAAATCCATCCCCTTAACTGTTGAGGACATCTACTTCTTGACTGGTTTATCGAGGCGTGGTGCCCCTCTTTCACTATCAAGTTCCGCCCGTGGGGGCGAATCCGTGAGGATTATATTTGCTGATACTGTAAAGAAGGATCTCAGCTGAGCAGGGACGGCAAGATCAATATCCGAGATGTCACCGAGGGGTCCTTGAGGACTACTTTATTCACCTTTGCTATATTGGCTGGTAGCGCGACCCTTCACTTGGCCAACAGGTCCTATATGCAGTATGCCCTAGAATGCCTTAAACCAAAGGTATTCAACTGGTGTGATGCAGTAGTTCCAGTGATAAAAGAACAACCTACCAAGGTGAAAAATGAAGGATCCAAGAACTTTGGCTATGGTTCAATTCTAACCGCTTTCACCTTGGAGAAGATCCCACTGATGCAGCCACAGTCCATTTCACTTGGTTTACCACCACCGACTGAGCCATGGATGTAGAGATGGGTTGACCTTATGGCCTAACATGTTGGTTAGTCGTAGGTTTCCTTCTCTGATGCATTTTTCAAGTGGTTCAACCATCAACAGATGGTTTATGCCGAGTGTCTGTATGCTGGTATGGATTTCTGGGGTGACCTAGATTTGGTGTTGCCGGCTGGCGAGCAGTGGGGTGTCATAGGTAAAAATCTCTGACCATATCCCATTTTATTGCTTTTACAATGTTCTTGTGCTTTCTTTTATCAAGACTAACCAAAACTCATGTGCTCATGCAGACATCAGACTAGTGCAACCAACAGTGCGCCTGAGAGCAGCAGCTGTTGTTCCAGCAGGAGAGGCTGTAGGGAGGGCTATCCTTCACGACCTGGATGTGGCCGAGACTCTTGCAGTATTGCAGGATGAGATCGAGGGTCTCACCCTTGGTATCTAGGATGTGAGGACCGACGAGCTGCCTTTGAGATTACAGCGACATACCACTGGCGTGCCGAGTTGATGGACTAGACTTTTACACATGATTGCACAGGCAGTGACTTGTTATCACCAGCACCATTAGACTAGGGTGCCCCCTAACTTTTTGAGTTTTTGGGTCATTCTACCAATTTTGTCTTGGACATAGAACACTATGTATAAACCATAAATAGTTATATATATATATATTTTTGATTTTCGGAGCTTTATTTCGGTTAAGTTATATGATCCCGATGCAAATATTGATGAAATGATTTTCTTTTATAAATGTTGCAAATGTCTATCTAACACATAATTTGCTAATGAATCTGTTAATGTGTTTAAGTTTTTGGAAATGTGTTGATATTGAATAGAATCGAACTGTCTTTCCAAAATCTTGACCCTTAGGAACATACGATAGATAGATGGATTCCGCACAGAATAGATGTCGGTGAGCTGTAGAATGACGAGTTGTGAGTCTAGCCTGATCACAAGTCGGCGTATGCCATGCGCAATGGCATCAGAGAGGAGCTCTATCAACACGCTGTATTCAGTGCTGTTGTTCATTGTTCGACCAATACATACCCCTCTGAAACTCACTAACTTGTTTCTTCGATCAAAGATGGCCCAGGCCTCAGAAAATAGGTTCTGCGAACTACGACTCGCTCCGTCGACATATCCAACAAACGAATCCAATAGGTTTGACATCTGCAACAAATGTAAAAGTGGATTACCTAACCAAAACAATCACTCTTAGTGAAAACAAAAATGTAACAAAAGCATATGAAGAGGTTACTACACTGAGTCAATCATAGTAACGCTTAAGGTACATTCCATTTTGGGTTTGCGACAGTGGAATCCCATCATAATCCACTAACTCCTAGGCTTCTTTTCTTAATACTCACTTAAAAATATAGGGGCCCATCCATAAAGACTGGAACTTACTTGCTCCCAACTTATCAGCCTCCTGGTCGTAAAGTAAGACCAGGTCACCTTCTGAGAAGAGACGGGGTTTGACATTCTTGTCAAACTGCGCCTTGACTCATTTCTTATGTGCTTCGTTAGCCAAGGTGGCATCACGACAGGTTTCATCCAGTTGGATTAATTGCAAGAAACGAGCCTCCTCTTCTAAAGTTCCGTGGAGAAGGTCGACTGCGAGCTTGAGGGATGAGATTTCGCACTGAACTGGTAAGATTTCTTCCAGGCCATACACCAGTTGAAAGCGCGTAAACCTAATTGCATTTCTCACCGATGTCTGGTATGCCCACAAGGCTAAGTACAAGAGTAGGTACCAACTCCGTTTATGGATTCCAATCATCCTTTGCAGCATGTGTTTCAGGACTTTGTTGATTGCCTCAACTTGCCCATTAGCTTGCGGATAATATAGAGTAGAGTTGTCGTGAGACAGTCCTAATTTGGCAACCAACTCAACCATCATGTGATTGCGGAAATGCGATCCATGATCTGTGACTATAGCTTGTGGAACACCAAATCTGGAGACTACATGATTGAAAAAGAAAAGAGCAGTTGTTTCACCACTATTGTTTAATGTAGGCATCGCCTCGGCCCATTTCGTAAAATAGTCAACTGCGACTATGATATACCCGTGCCCCCCAGCTGAGGTGGGGTTACATGTCATGAAATCTATGCCCCATTTGGAGAATGGCCCAACAACAAAAACTGGCTGCAGAGTTGTGGGTGGTTTTCTAGTTTTGTGATTGAAGATTTGACAAGCATGGAAACTTCTGACTGTGGTTATGCAATCTTTGAACATTGTTGGCCAGAAGTATCCTGCTCATAAAATCTTTTGTGTCGTAGCATAACTAGATTGATGCCCCCCCACATGCGCCTGAATGATAGTCATTCAGGACTTTTTCGGTCTCCTCATGGGTGAGGCACCTTCACAAAACTGTATCGATACCATGACGACAAAGTGTATCACCGATGATCATGTAGTCTTTTGCTTGGTATCGAGTACGCCGTTGTTCTGAGCGAGAGGTATTAAACCTATATGTTTGTGTCTAGAGATAGATGATTATATCTCCATACCATGGGTTGCTTGAAGATATCATAAACAAAGATTCATCCACGATTGTTGCTTTGGATGTTGAATCATTGGATGACAATGGGAAGTCACATAGTAACTCTGCGAAAGCCAAGGCTTTCTTTGACTTGGATTTTACGAATTCCAGATCAAAGTCTTGCAAAATTGCTATCCATTTCAAATATTTTCCCCCAAGCAACTGTCGTGACAAGATGTAAGTCATGGGGTTGCAATCTGACAAAATGGTAGTTTTTCAAAAGAGGACATAGTGTCAAATCTCTATACTTCTTAAATAGCTGCAAGAGCCAGCTTTTCAACATAGGATTACTTGCTTTCTGTATCATTTAAGTTTCGACTTAAATAATAGACAGGATGTTCTATTCCATTGTCTTCTTGAACTAAAACCATTGCGATGGTTGTACCCGCTGCAGCCAGATACAGGTTAAAGTCTTTATGATAATCAAGAGAATACATTAATGATGCTTTTATTAGGGATTCCCTTAGAGCATCAAAGGAATATTGCACAACTTGATACCAGTTAAAGGGTGCTTCTTTTTTCAACAGACGTTTATAACCTTTAGCAAGTTCATCGTAATTTGGAATGAACCTCCTTAGAAAGTTTTCTTTCCATTAGAGTTTTTGAATCTAAAGAAAATTTGAAGGTGGATGCAGATCGATGATTGCCGGAACCTTACAAGGGTCGAGATGAATCCCATCTTTTGAGACTACAAAGACAAGTAAACGACCAGAACCGACACAAACACACACTTGTGCGGATTGAGTCGTATCTTGTAGTGTCAGTAGCGTAGAAATATTGCTCTCATATGTCACGAATGATCGGTTCGCTTTCACGAATGAGTCAGAAGATCATCGAGGTATGGTTGAACGATTTTTTTGATGTCATGGAAGGCATAATTCATTGCCCTCTGCAAGGTTTCGCTTGCATTCTTTAAACCAAAAGGTATCTTGTGGTACACGAATTTGACCCATGGAAAAATAAATGCAGTCTTTGACTGGTCCTGTGGGTGGATATTTATTTGATTATACCCAGAAAATCCATCCATAAACAAAAAGATTTCACATCTGGCGCATTCATCAATTACCTAGTCGATAAAGGGTGTAGGGTAGTTGTCCTTTGGACAAGCTTGATTTATGTCGCTATAATCGATGCACACTCTAATCCTTCCTTGCTTTTTCATCACAGGAACAATGTTCGATACCCAATTGGTTAGAGGAACTGGGTAAATGAAACCAGCATGGAGAAGTTTTTCAACTTCTGCCTTAATGGCAGAGACTTTCTTCGGGTGCACCTGCCGAAATCGTTGTCGTACTGGTTTGACATTTGGATACATCTTAATTTCATGTACAACTATGCTCGAGTCAATGCCTGGAATTTCATCATATGACCATGCAAAGACATCTCTGAACTCGTGAAAGAGAGCGTAATATACTTCCAATTCTGAAGAAGAACAAGATTTGCCGACATGAGTATTCTCTACAACATTTGGTTTGGTCGAGATGTTTATGGCGATAGTTTCTTCAATATTGTATAGGTTTTGCTCGGAATCCACCATATTTACAGTATTTGATAGGAAATCAAAAAATGAAGGATGATTAAGGTCACTGGGACAATCTTCTTTGTAATCTGGAAGATGGGAACAATGGTGTTAATCTTCCCATGGTTCCCCCTTTATCATCATTGACTGAACAATTCCTTCATTTGTAGGATGTACATGCGACCAAGGATCTAAAGAGGTACCATATTACTTAGACCTATCTATCCAAACACTCGATGAGCGTTGATTTGGGTCTACCTCCCATGCCAAAAACATTGATTGCTACAATATTTCTATTGGGATTGGAGGTAATACCTGGGGATGATCCATGTTAACATCGTGTTTGGACATCTTCTGAATAGAAGATACCATATTGTAGGTTCCCACTGTGTCCACTTCCGCTAGATTGTTTGGAGGTGGAACGGAAAAAGTACCCATCAATGTAGGGTATTTTAGTAGGCCTACTTCGATATTTTGGAGCAATTGAGAGCTTCCGTGGATCATCAGAATGCTTCCCGTAACTTGCGAACTGTTGGGGAGAAATGTTTGCTGGTCGACGATTGTAATTCCTCCTTGGAAGGGAAATGAAATCTTTCTGAAGTATGTTAACACAACAACAACCATAGCATAAATCCAGGGCCTTCCCAGTAGGATGTTGTAATCGAGGTTTCAGGGCCTTCCCAGTAGGATGTTGTAATCGAGGTTTCCATCGATAACTTCAACATCAATTTCTACTGTCTTGCCCCCAAGTTCGATTTGCAAGTTACTTAAAATCCCGTATGGAGTGTATGTTTGTACATCAAATGATTTTAACATTGTTGACGATCACGACAAGGGTGGTGAGCCTAAATTTTTCCAGCAACTCATCGACATAATACATGTAGATGCCCCCTCATCAATAATCGTTCAATGAACAACTTTGTTGAGGGCTTTCACTTGAATGAGGAAAGTGAGTTGAGCTGGTAACTGAGGGTCATATCCTTTATGATTAAAGGCCACAAGATTAGAATCCGTTGGGTCAATCCCACCTAGTGCTGATAATAGAGCCTACTTTTGGGAGGGGCAATTTCGCAGTACCTCAAGTGTCAAAATAGCGGATCGTGATTGGGCCAGGTCCTCTACTATATTATAATTCTGTGCTACTCTGGCATGAGGATTAAATGTCAATTTGTGTACCACTCCCTTTGGCAGCTTGATCATTATCTCAAGAATGATGGGTGGCACAACTTCGATAAAAGTTGTTGTCAAACTACTAGGTTGATCAGTAGCCTTGTTGTTCGATAGCTGTGGATTCCTGTAATCTTTATTCCTTGTCAATATCGAAGCATCATTTTACTGTTTTGAAATGGACAACATAAGCACTTGGGATGGGGAAGCATTGTCACTAGCAACCATATTGGTTCTCGGGTTTGGAAATGTATCAGTGAATACCGCTAAGGTTTTTGAACTCTTAAAGAGTTTCTTAACTTCAGATTTATGTGGAGAGTCTCTCGTCCAATGATCCTCATCACATATCTGACACCCCGAAGGGGGTTTCCTTTGCACAGAAGGGTTTGCAAAATATTTTTCATGAGACGACTCATCCTGCTTCTTCTTTTTCCCTTTCTTTTTCTTCTTGCCTCCTGGTTTCTTTGGTTCTTTGCCTTTGTCAGTCGAAATGGCATTAACCTTCGAGGCGAGAAGTTCTTCATTTGCATTTTGACTAGAAACTGTACGAGCTTTCTTTGATGTAGCTTTTACGGTTTTCGTGCCAGTCATACTTATCACACCATAACCGGCATGAGAGTCTTTGTTTGATTTAGGAGGAGGAGGAACGAAAAACTCCGGTCTAGGAGCATCAGGGATTTTATCATAGAGCATGCTAGACTGAGTATAGATCAAGTCTAGATATTACACATGAGCAATGGCTTGCTCTTCAGTGACAACCCCTCCCTTTGCCACATCTTCTGTAATAGATGGTAACAATGATTTAATAAACCATTCAGCTAGAAGTTGATCAGGAACATACGTTTTTACCATTCTACGATGACATTGCCACTCATGAATATGATCAAATATGTGAGTGGCTGTCATTTGCTTGAAATTGGAAAGAAGCTTTGTTCCTGTTTCGTACCTTATTGGTGACTGAAAATGGGTTAAAAAGGTTGTGGCAAGGGCACTGAAGTTATTGAATGAAGGTCTAGGAAATTCGATGTACCATTTTGCTGTCAGACTAGTTAACGTTTCCTAAAAAAGGCCAAGCCTAATCGAATCATCATTGGGAGTGTTGGACGAACACCACAGATGAAAGGTCATCACATGATTCGACCGGTCTTCACCCGAATTTCCATTAAATTTAGGAATATCTATCGAAAGTTTATGAGGAATCATTGGCCACCAAGGGGCATAAGAAATTGGATCGTTTGTTAGCCGATTTAGATCTGGGAACTCTAAAGTCGCCACGAAGGGAAACTATTGATTCAGGTTTGGTGAAGCATACCCACGATAAGATGGGATCGCTTGAGCAGTGGGTCCTTGCATACCAGCATAATATATTTGATGCTGATAACTTTGGTAAGGCTGATGGGAATAACCATTATGATATGATTGATGTTGACCGTTTTGAATATACAGCTGCCCATTACTTGCAAAGCTTTGTTTCTCAGGTCCTTGGTAAGCTTGTTGGAATTGCGGTTGTTGATATTGTACCAGCCATGATTGCGAAGCCATTTGTTGTTGTCCAATATTGGCTGTCTAACCAAGATGTGGGGTAACAGTACCTGTTTGAGCCTGGGTCGCTCTGGTTAAGGAGCCACTAATCGGTGATTGTGGTTGTGTCGTGGAGACAAGAGGTTGTTGTATTATGACTTAAGAAACTTGAGGTTGGCATACAATAGGCAACGCTTGTACTTGCGACACCATCACAATAGCCGGAGTAGTGGGGATATTCAACATAGGAAGACTTGGTTGCATTGAGTATACAAATCTTGGTTGTTGAGGTAGTATTGGCACCCAACCACTAGATGTAATTCCAGCATGACCCGAATTATGTTGTGAACTCTCATATGGTTTTTCTCCTGAAGGAAACAATGAAAGGGAATTTGTCCCCCATATGGTGGTAATCCAGTGCTCAAAGGTAAAATTGGCCTTTGGAGACTGGACTGCCCAAATTGATACTATTTTGAAGGATCAATTTGCTAAGACCCAACATAAGATATTCCAGATATTATTCCGGACGAACAAACGAGAATAGACCATACTGTTGAAATAGTCCCTGGGTGGACTCCATCTAGCAGTTGAGAGCTAGTTGGGATAGATGGTACACCAGTGAACATTGTTGGAGTAGCAGCAGGAGCTTCTGCTGTTGCTGCGTCAGATGACACAATCCTGGATGTTGACGGTTGTTCAGACATATCGAGTCTATCTAAAATATTTCCTAGATATTCTACAGGAACTTGCGATGAAGGGAGACTGACTTCTGACGAAGAAGGATATAGGGTGATCACAGCTCCAAAATGCAATGGAGTACTGGATGGAAGATCCTCCACAATCTCTTCTGTAGTAATCAATCCAGGTGGGAGAGGTATACTGTCATGTCTGTGAAATATTTTTGGTGCCAAAGAAGGTATAGACTCTACAGTGGTAGATGTTGGAGGGATAACACATTCTGAATCAGCTGTAGTGGAGCCAGTTCAGGAATAGAAGTGTTTATCGTTACACTAGGATCAGTTCTAATTTCCTCTTGTGACTGCGGAACTTCTTCTGTAAAGGTAGGGATACCAGAAATGGTTGGAGTAACTGGAGTCTCTAAGGATGTTGGAACACAAGTTCCAAGCAAACCAGGGGACTTTGATCTAGTGGAACGAGTTCGCTTGGTCTGGAATAGTTTCGTTTCCGAAGTCAAAGATGGTTGACTCATTAGTCTCCGTAAACGAAGGGGTTTCGATTGACTTTATTCCACGATTGCAGATTAGTTGATCAACTCAAAATAAAGGGGAAAAAGTGATTTCAAATTAAATGAATTTTAGACGCTTTGACACAAATTTATTTTTAAATTTTTAAGAGTCGAGAAAAACCTAAAGATGGCTCTAGTCGCCTTCGATTTTTATTGAGCCTGAAGTGACAAGTGCTTAGATGGACCTTTTATTTTAAGGAGTCTGAAAAGGAATGGAAGATACTACTATGGAAATCTAGAAATAGGGATTACCAAACCAATTGCAAAACTACAAAATACTTTTTATGATACGACAGTCAATATTCCTGAATGCTGTGTTCAGTGCATTGTGATCAATAGGGCGGCAGACACGCCTTCCTAAGGATAAAGGATATAACCTATTGTGGTCTCCCAATATATACTCGATGGTACATGGGAGCACAAGTCCGTACTGGCACTTGTCATCTCAAAGAGGAGGAATCACCCCACCTACATTGAAGACGATAGTTACCAGGCTTTACGATGCCGGAATACATCTCTAGCCTAGACTTCTAAATGTTGTGCATTAGGTTCCAAAGCGTTTTTATGTTCATTGAATTTATTTTACAGTTGATCTTTCCTAAGAAGTTTGCCTTTAAGGTTCACCGCGTGATGTAGATATAAAATTCCTAAAAATGTAATCTAAGATGATAAACAGTCGTTTACTCTTCTTTTTGCAATGAAAATCCTAGCTACTAGAGAAAGAGAAGCAAGATTCTTTCAACATAGAGCAAAGAGCACACACTAGATGCATTGTCCTAAATCAAAATCAACAAGAAGTCTAAATGCAAGTGCACATGCATGTATTTGTTTTCTGCTTTCTTAATGTGTGAATGGAAAAAAGAATGCTAAGTACAAATCTGAATTATCTTTTCTTTCAAACCGACAATACTGACATTTTTCTCTTCAAAAGACGAAAGGAAGACAAGGACGACACTTTGCAATTTTGAACTGAAAACTGCTTTCGACACTTGAAATACTATTAATTCAAATCAAATACAAGAGTAAGAGTGTAATCGACCATCAAGAAGAGTATGATTCTTTTCTTTGACTGAAAACGACACTTGTGACACTTTCAAATCAAAAGACGACAGTTAAATTAAGCTACTTCTTGGTAAAGGAGAACTGTAAATGGCGAAAAATACATAAAACATTCATAATTCTTTGTACAATGGAGGCTGAATAATGTAAAGGAAGGGGGTTTCACCAATGGTATACTGATCACAAACAACAAAAATTCTGAATAAAGCTGAAGAGAATGAAGAAAAACCCAAATCTGGAGGCAGAAATAGTCTTATCTGATCATCGCACCTATAACACAGGGAAACAGGGATGCATCTCACCTACTGCACATGGGATGTGCGATGCATCCAGATTGCCTAAAGAATATAGTGCGATGGTCCAGGGACGAGACTTTAACTTGGTTTTTGGTCACAGTTTTCAGCTCAGTTCAGGGATTTAGGCTGAGCTGATGATAGTTAGTAAATACAAATCATAGGGGATGATCTAATGAGGTTACTTGAGCCACCACCAGGGCAATTAGGATCTTTCCAAATCAATTGTTCAGTTTATAAACAAAACCCGGAGATGGACTAAAGCAGCATTGATCTACTTTGCAGTTGCATAGCAAAAGCAGTTCGAAGGCTAGCTGGCTTGACTTCAGGCTCTTTCTGTAGTTTATAAAGCAAACAAATATAAACAAGAAAACAAGCTATTTGATCCCCAGTAGAGTTGTCATTTTGTTATCGGGAAATCTAGTGTCCACTCAGAGCTGCTAGTCCCACTAAGACGGGTAGTTATCTTAGAAACAAACAAACTAAATTTACTTGCATTTTCCTTTATGAGAAGTAGATGAGAGAGAAGCAGAGAGTACCAACCTCAGTCTTTCTTTTGGCTCCTTGCTTGTTTCCTCTCCCCTCTGGCAGATCTTTGCCGCCCCTCCCTTGCTTGTCCCATTTCAAAGAGCACTTGTAAAGTCAAAGCAGCATAATACCATCAAATCATAGAGATCTACAATCATAAACAATATAGGACTAGATATATATTGACCACACAAATGCATATATCAACTCAAACATACAAGAATGTGGAGGAAAACTAAAATAGCTTTATTGATAAAAATAGTAGAAGAGAGGATTACAACCCATTGATCTGACCCAGTGTCATCCTCCCAGCATGAAAGCCCTTATTCACCTCATGAAACACTTAGATCACCCAACACTATGATGTTCCACAAAGAAACCAACAACACTTCCTTACAAAATACAAGATTCCAGCCTCTAGATATCTGGGATGAGGGATCCATATATAGATGTTTGCAGGAGGGTAAGTCAGCTTCTGGGATTTTGATTAGTGTCCTCTCTCTGATAGTTCTTGGTTCCACTTGGAGATTCATGATATCTTACTCATCCCTAGGTGAATTCAAAGAGGCAAGTGTCAAATGGGCAGTTTCTAGAAGATTCTCTGGGTTTCCACCTAGCCAACTGCTTCTACCATTTTTCTACTCTTTCTCCTCACACCCCACAAAAGGGTTTTTTAGTATCCATCACACTTTTTGCATGTGGCAGGTGAGATGTATCGCACCCTTAGCACTAAGCAGTATGTATGGTCCAGTTTTGACCAGGTCTGAGCAATTTTTCATGGAGAACTTCTGGGAGATGATGTGTTCAGTTTACCTTTCTCTTAGGGTATGCAACACCACTTTTAGAGAATTAGAATCCCTTGGTTTATGGACATATTTTATTGGGGTTGCAGTGCCCAAATATGTCTATAACAAGGTGGAAGAGGAAGACCGTCAGGTCCGTAAAATATTTCTGGTTCCGAAGAAGGTATATACTCTACAGCGACAGATACTAGAGGGGTGACACCTTCCAAATCAACCGTAGATGGAGTTGGTTTGGGAATAGAAGTGTTTACCAATACACTAGGATCAGTGCTAATGTCCTCTTGTAACTGCGAAACTTCTTTTGTAGGGGCAGGGGTACCAGAAATAATTGGAGTAACTGTAGTCTCTGATGATGTTGAAACACAAGTTTCAAATAAACCAGGAGATTTCGACCCAGTTAAACAAGATTGCTTGCCCCATAATGGTTTCGTTTCCAGAGTCAAAGACAATTGACTCTTTAGTCTCCGCGAACGATGGGGTTTTGATTGACTTTCTTCCACGATGGTAGATTACTCCATGAACTCAAAATTAAAAGGGGGAAAAGTTGTTCCGAATGAAAATAATTTTATGACGCTTTGACACAAATTGTTTTTTCAATTTTTAAGAGTTGAGAAAAAGGTAAAGGTGACTCTAGTCGCCTTCTATTTTTAATGAGCCTAAAGTGACAATTTCTCACATGGACCTTTGCTTTTAAGGAGTCTGAAAAGGAACAAAAGTGACTACTCTGAGAATCTATACAGAGGGATTACCAAACCAATCACAAAACTGCAATATAAACCTCGGTGGTAAATTATAGAGAAATTACCAAGGACTTGACGTATGACAGTCAATCTTCCCGAATGCTATGTTTAGTGTATTGCGATCGATAGGGCAGAAAACACGGCTTGCTAAGGATAAAGGATATCAACCTATTGTGGTATCCCAATATATACTCGATGGTATGTGGGAGCACAAGTCCGTACTGACACTTTTCGTATCAAAGAGGAGGAATCACCCAACCTATGATGAAAACGATAGTTACTAGGCTTTATGGTGCCAGAATACGTCTCTAGCCTAGACTTCTAGATGTTGTGTGTTAGGTTCCAAAGAATTTTTATGTTCATTGAGGTTTATTTTATAGTTGATATTTCTTAAGAAGTTTGCCTTTCAAGGTTCACCACGTGATGTAGATGTACAATTCCTAAATATGCAATCTAGATGATAAACACTCATTTATTTTCTTTTTGCAATGAAAATCCTAGCTACAAAGGAAAGAAGAGTAAAATTCTTTCAACATAGAGCATAGAGCACACACTAAATGCACTTTCCTAAATCAAATTCTGCAACCAGTCTAAATGCAAATGCACATGCATGCATTTGTTTTTCCGTTTCCTTAATGTGAGAATGACAAAAAGAAAACTAAGTACAGATCTAAACTACTTTTCTTCAAAGTGACACTTAAGCAATTTCTTTTCAACGAAAGGAAGACTAAGATGACACTTTCACTTTTGAATGGAAAGTTGTTTTCGACACTTCAAAGAATTGACAATTCAGATCAAATACAATGGTAAAAGTACAATCAATCATCTAAAAGAGGAAGACATTAAGACACTCTTTTGTTTGACTGAAAAAAATAGTTGCGATACTTTCAAATCAAAATACAATAGTTCGATTAAGCTACTTTTTGCAAAGGATTATAAATGATGAAAAATACATAAAAAACATTCACAATTCCTTATCAATGGAGGTTGAATAATGTAAAGGAAGAAGGTTTCAATAGTGATATACTGATCATAGACAGAAAAACTACCTAATAGAGCTGAAAATAATGAAGAAAATACCAAAATCTAGAGGAAGAAAGAGTCTCATTCAATCATCACACTTGTAACACAGGGAAACAGGGATGCATCTCACCTGTAGCACACGTGAGGTGCAATGCATCCAGATTTCCAATGAGAGACAATGTGATGGTCTAGGGACGATATTGAGCTTGGTTTTCACTCACAACTTGCAGCTAAGTTCAGTGATTTAGGCTGAGCTTATGATAGGCAGTAAACACAAAGTATAGGGGCTGATCTAATGAGGTTATTGAGCTACCACCAGGGCACTTAGGATGTTTGCAAGTTAGATGTTCAGTTCATAAACCAACACAGAGATTGACTGAAGTAGCGTTGATCTACTTTGCAGTTGCATAGAAAAAGAAGTTCGAAGGCTAGCTGGCTTAACTTCAGGCTCCGTCTGTATTTTATAAAGCAAACAAAAGTAACAAACAAACAAACTATTCGCTCCCCAGTGGAGTCGTCATTTTGTTATCAGGAAAAATAATGTCTACTCAGATCTGCTAGTCCCACTAAGACGGGTAGCTATCTTAGAAACAAACAATTCGAAGTTACTTGTTTTTTCCTCTATGAGAGATAGATGAGAGAGAAGCAGAGACCACCAACCTTAGTCTTTTGCTTGGCTCCTTGCTTGTTTCCTCTCTCCCTTGCTGGAGCTTCTGCCACTACTTTCTCACTTGTCCCTTTTCAAAGAACACCTATAGAGTCAAAGCAGCAAAATACCATCAAAGCATAGAGATCTATAACCATAAACAATGTAGGATCAGATATACATTAACCATACAAATATATACACAAATACAAGATTCAGAAATATACAAGTATATGGAGGAAAACTCAAATATATTTATTGATAGAAGTATTAGAAGAGAGGATTACAACCTAGCTGTCTGATCCATCGCCATCCTCCCAGCATGAAAGCCCTCTTCACCTCATGAAAAACTAGATGACCCAACAATACAATGTCTCAAAGAGAAACCAACAACACTTCCTTACAAATTACAAAATTCCAGCCTTTGGATCTCTAGGATGAGGGATCCATTTAAGATATTTGCATGGGGGTGAGTCAGCTTCTAGGATTTTGATTAGTGCCATTTCACTGATAGTTCTTGGTTCCACTTGGAGATTTCATGGTCTCTTACTCATCCCTGGGCGAACTCAGAGAGGCAAGTGTCATATGAGCAGTCTCGAGAAGATTCCCTGGGTTTCCACCTAACAAACTTCCTCTCCCATTTGTCTACTCTTGCCCATCGCACCCTACAGAAGGGATTTTCAGTATGCATCGCACCCCCCATTTGCAATAGGTGAGATGCATCGCACCTTGACCATGGAGTAAGTGAGATGGTCTAGTTTTGACCAATCCTGAGTAGTTTTTCAGGGAGAACTTCTGGGAAATGATGTAATTAGCTGACCCTGATCCTTTAGGGTATGAAACAACACTTTTAGGGGCTTAGAAGCCCTTGGTTTATGGACATATGTGATTGGGGTTGCAGTGCCCAAATATGTCGATAACAAGTGGTATTATTAGCCAACCACTTCACTTAAATCAACATGTTTTGAGAAGTTCCAACATCATCGGAACCCGTTGCTATCCTAAACACCACTCATTCCTCAAAGTGGAGTCCTCTTTAAGCTCTTTTCAGACTCTCTAAACATGAAAAGATTGTCGAGTGCTTGTCCTTTCCAGCTCGTTAACGGATTGGAAACGATACATCTCTTGTATTATTTTACGTTTTTTCGGTCTTGAGAGATTAATTTACGAAAAATAACTTGTGGAGTTTTCTTTTTGTCCCCTTTCAAACTCTCTAAACATGAAAAAGACCGAGTTATCTTTTTTGTTAAACTCGTTAAAACATCAAATAGCGACAAATTTTTCCATGTAGACAAGACCGAGTTTCACCTTCGCTAGACTCATTAAAACATCAAATAGAGATGGATTCAACCGAAGGGTGAAATTATACAACAAGCATATGTTATCCTCCTCATGCTTGATAAAAATAAAGAGGTATTGGTAAGCAATGACTGGGGAAAATGGAAAAAGGGGAAAACCAATTTATGGTAGTAGGTCACTCTTGAACATGACACTTTCACTTCATCTCCGTGACTAATTGGGTCGGGTTATCTGCTTGACGGTTATCATACATATGGTCTATCACACCATCCATCACTTTTGGTTATGTGTCAATGCTGCCAATTCATTCAGACTATTTGGGTTGGGTTATCTTCTTGATGGTTATCACACTATGGTTTATCACACCATCCATTACTTTGGTTTTGGGTCAATGCTGCCAATTCATTTAGTGTCTTCGATATGTTCAAGAGAATTCATCCTTTACAATACCATAAACCTTAATTTTCATGACTACCATTCCTAAACCTTGTGTCGTCAGTCAAATTGCATCTCTAAAATCACTACACTTGTTGTGTGTCGTTGATGTGGGATACATCAAGGCCCTCCTGCGACGAGTCACTTCTCGTCGACATCAACACATTATCCAAGAAGTTGACTTAGAAACACCCATTCAGTACCTTGAAGATTGCATACATCAATGGCAAGTTTGTTGCTCCCAACGATAGGCATACACCAATGGACTTTGATTGAAAGACTTTATATGGTGTTCGACGTCAAATCATCCATTCACACCATGCAGAATGTACTGCATTCCCTTGAGGATCACTATCGTTATCGGTGATTTCTCTCGCATCTGTTAACAACTTACATCATTGGCTGGTAATCAGATGGTGTCTTCCCATGTTCAACTTCATATAAGATATTCACATGGTTAGACTCATACTTGAGTGAATGGTTGAACAAGATTGAAGACCCCAGATCTAGTTTCATACATCCAGGTTGTGATTTTAGAAGTACTAAATCATATATACAATGGCTTTACATTGATGGTCATTCTGATCATGGGTCTCTATCTGTAGATGACTGCTTATGTACATGTAATGAAAGTTTGGAAGCTGAGCATGGGTATGCCTTCCCTCAGCAATTCATGTAAAATCAAAGATCATGATATATGTATTGTAATTGATGTAGGTCACCTTCCACTTTGACATCTCCTCATCACATCGTAAAGCATTTCATTCAACATTAGAATTTTTCCAAATTCATGCTTTAGGGGGGCAACTGTTACAAATCCATTTGGGCACATCGAATCCCAACATACAGATCAATGTTTTAAGGCTCATCAAACCCTAATTTCAGTTGCTTCATGCCCTAAACAACTCACCCCTTTGAATGCCTCTTTCCCAGATAGTTTCATGACTTGAAGACATCCAGAAATGGCCTCTAGAGGGACCAACACAGGTAAGCCCTTATGAAGGTGCGCTATAGAGCAGTAAAGTCCACTGCTAGGGTGCTCTGTAGAGCACTTAGGCTTCCTTTCACCTACACTGGGTGAGAATGAGCGAAATTCACATAGGGTTTGGGGAATATTCTTATATTTTGGAGACATCTAGAAGTTTCCCTCACTTATGAACTCCTATGAGCTCAAAAATGGATGAGAAATGAGTTAAGGTGCATCCTATCCTCTCATCCCTTCCTCCATGGAACTAATTCTAAGTATGGAAGGCCATTCAATGCCACCATTAATGACAAAATCTCCTTCATCTTACTATAAATTGAACACTCATCTAAGTGATCAGGGGCTAGATTATGTTGAATTGTAAGGAGATAATGCTGCTATGAGATTTGACTTTGAAGCAAGTATTGCAGTGCTACAAGTTTGTGATTCTTTTGATGTAATGTGGATGGGATCCAAGCTGGAGGAATGGCTTTGAATCAAACACCAATGGTTGTAATTCCTTCTTCTATCTAATAAAGTGTTTGAACCTTTTTCCCATATGTTTGTATTGTTTGATAATGCTTATGTGTGTGAATTTTATCTGATTCCTTTCACTTATATTCAATAGATCATATGCTTTGATCACTTTTTGTCTTCTATTGTGTTTATAGGGTACTTCTCAAGCGGATTAAGTACAGGAAGGAGCGACGTAATCGATACAAGGGAGACGAGAGGAAAGCGGAACTACAGGTAGGCCTTCTCTCTTCTCATCTTATCTATTACTTATAGGAAAAGTCTATAACACTTTAAACTGTTGTTCTAGATACAACTACTTATCTAGCGAATTAGTATTTATCTATAGATACTAAATTCTCCAAAATAAGGGGGATGATGGAACCAAGTTTCTGCACCCAGAAATCAGCATGGTGTTGTTTTATGCCCTAAATCTGCCTTTGCGAAAATCGTTAAGCCTTTAATGCTTATCGATATAACTTCTTTGAATCAGCCTCTAGACCTCCGCGAAGGTCTATGACTAGCTTTTGCAAACCCTAAACAAGCTAATTAGATACTTACGTGCATCAAATATTTCTCTTAACCCAACAATTACTCAGATTGGCCTAAGTGATTGATAACTTTAACATACAAAAAGATAATCTTCACATAAACAATTAACATCAATTATGTTCATATAACAATATAAATCATGTAAAGTAGTGCATGAATACATCATTATTTCATAAACCCACCACAACATAAAGCACATTCATATAAAACATAAGTAAAGAGATAAAAATGGGTCTTTCTGTAACAGTCTTCTTTCTTAATATTCAGTTCAGCTTACAGACTCAAGACTTCCCCATGCACTCAGTTGCAGGGGTCCACACACTCAGTTGCAAACTCTACTCTAGGCCTCTGTGCACATAGTTGTAGAGCCTTCCTTCTACTCTAATACTTCTATGATATTCCTTCTACTGACTCATTACATTCATCTTCTTCTTCCCTTACTTTCATTAGACTCTCTAAGACACACTTATTTATACAATCCCATGGTCCGCGAACCATGGGTAGATCCCTAAAAAGCTGACTCAACTTACATAAATAAGGGTAAAACCATTTATGACTCTTTAACTATATACGCACTCCGCAACCACAATTTGTGGAGACTTTATATTTTGTACATCAAAACTTGGGCTTTTACCCCAAAATTGACCCAGGGGACCCCATCCTAATGGGCCCCAAACATAAAGATTGTGACTCATCCTCAAGTCACTCGGCTAGTGTGGAGATCTTAATGTGAAGATCCCCCAACTCTAGTTGTGCAACTGCTACCTCAACCACGCTCTGCGTGGCTGCTTGCTTGATCTATTCCACTAGCTTCTTTGTAGCTAGCCCTGGACTGTCTTGCTGAATTTCCTCTGTGTACTCTCCAAGATCGCCAATTTCTCCTGAATATTAGCAAAGACAATGTAGGCCTCATCCAACTAGGGCCCCAATGTGGCCTTCAGAATGACCTCTTTCTTCTACGTTGCTTCCACCTATGTAAGCAACTACTTCACCTCCTGTAGCTTGACAGGGTGTTGTGTTGTCACCCTCACTTCATCATATTGTTACCGAAGCTTGCAGACTTATATATTCAAGACCTACAGGGTAGGATCCTCTTGTAGTGCCATGAATACCTACATAGCCTGCTCAAATAGCGTGGTGCAATCCACCACTATGGCATCCACTATCGTGACTCCATATTTCATAGTAGCTTCACGGTGTTCCCTTACCTTTGGCGGAGTTGAAGGCTGCGATTTGAGCTCCACTTCTGTTATCTTCAGGTTCAACTCAAACTTGACTCTAGCCACCTTTGCCTTAGCATCGCACATGCCTGTAACAAGTTTTATGATATTTTCCTCCAATGGTGTGTCCTCTGGGATATGCAGTTCTGACACCGTTTTGCATGCTTTTGCCATTGCGGCCACGAGCTAGGCACTCTATGCCTAAATTTTCTCCTTGGCCTACAATGCCTCTGACTTCTCAGCAAACATCTATTCGTTGTTCACTCTTTATTTACTTATTAGGCTTAGTGCGTGCTACTCTCGAGCTATGAACTCTACTGTCACACCTCCCTGTAGCATGTGAAGGTACCCATTGGGGAGCGTGGCTAGGTTGAGGCCGATGTTCTTCAAAGAAAATATGATGACCTTGTCATCAGCCACCTTCACGCTTGAGGAGTCATCTAGCAAAACGACTACTTGAAGATCTAGTCATTGAAGCATCTCTGCTGCCTGAGTGGTCCCCAGTTCCAAGCTCGTTGATGCAACATTGATCTGCCATGCGCCTCCCTGGATCCTACTCATTTGAATTTGTAGCTCACGCAGATCCTTCGAGATGGTACTGAGCACTTACTGGTGCTGTTGTTCAAATTGCTGGAATAGTTCTGTGATGGTATCATGCACCTTGTCTCCTATTTCGTAAGGGTCATCATCTGTCAGAGTGATCGTATCTAGTGATAGCCTTTTTGCTTCTGATTTCTTTTGCGGTCCTTCCTTTCTTTGTTCCTTGTACCTTTTAATCCGAAAGGGAGTGCTCTGCTCCTCCTGACCACTGCTGCCCTGATATGACTGCTCCTTCTCTTCTATTTAGGGTGAAGGGGACTTACCACACTGCTCAGAGTTGCACTCTTCTTGTTCGGCCTCCTGCTTTATGGCACATTCTTCTTCGACTCGGGCCTTCTCCTCAGCCTCCTTTCGACACTTCTCAGCCAATTGTTGGGCCCTCTGCTTGGCCATTTCCTTTTTTTTATTTTTCATGGAGTTGATGGTACCTGCGGCTAGATCAAATGGAGAATTCCAATCTGACAGCCAGTGGTTAATCGTTTCCTGGATGATGTCATCTGCAGCTAAGTACGACAGGTAAAACCATTTTTGTTGTGGATCCTTCCATGCCCTGATGTATAGATGGTGGAAATCTGCTTTGAACTCTCCATACTCCAAGAGTTGTTCAAACACCATCGGAGAAAATTGCGACTTCTAGTTGATGGCCATGTGTACACTGGCCTCCATCAAAACCTAGAACACTTTGGTCTTTGTGGTCCACGCAACATCTTTTGTGGCCTAGAGGGATGAAAATTTTGCAGCTTTTGGAAATCCCTTGTCCACGGGAGGAAACTGACTGTCCTCCGACAGATCCCACATGACTAATACGATGGAGAGTAATAACCACACATAGTGGAATGTTTTACTCTCATTGTGTGCCTCTCGATTTCGCGAGGAACTCGCTACAAAGGTAGCACACCCAATTGAACTGCACACCCTCTGTGCACTGTGTAGTCAAAGAAATCACTGGTGCTAAAACCTTGTATGCATGACATTTTCTCATAAATTTTCATGCAAATATTTGTGTGGCAATATTCACCGCGGGGTCAGTGATAGAGGTGATCGGGTACCCGCTCAGCTTCTTTACTAGTTTGAAATTCTCCTTCATCTTTTCAGTGAGGTCACGGTCACTCGTCATTCTGCTAAGAACCTTGGCCGGATTCAACCTTGAGTGTGGCAGTAGTGTGATCCGATGGATCAGAATATCAGTAATAGGGATCAGTGCACTCAGCCACAAACAACTGTCATGCACCAGGGTCAACAACTGCTTGATAACAATCAGGTCAATGTTGGAGCGATGGTAGTGGGGCACCCATAATAGGTTTAGCAACCCTGACTGATTCACTTCGTGAATCCACTCTACCGGTTCCAGCGTGGTGACACTTGACTCCTTGTAAAATACCTTTTTCATGTAGTTTTCTATCGCCAACTAGAGGAACCTCTCATGGTACACAAAATCCTAGTCTTCCATATTTAAATTCAGAATCCGCACGAAGAGTGGACCTTTAAATATAACACTCTCCAACAACAGGGGTGTGTGGATCAAGAACTTCCCTGTGTCTGGATCTTTGGTTATTTTTACTTTTCCCTTGCGTGGAGGGATATAATCTGACAACTTGGATATAGGATCCACCCCCTCGGTGTCTATGTCCTTCGTGCCCTCTTCGACCTCCAAACCCACCACTTTCCCCTTATCCTTTACGCTCGGTTTTTCTTTCTTATTAGCATGGGTAGTAGTATGCTTCCTCATTGACTCACGCATCAACATGGGCTTCTTCTGCTTCTATTTCTTTTGTTTGGGGACTTCTCTTATTGGTGTAGGCTTCAGCCTAGGCGACCTTAGTGTCGTAGCCACAACAATTGGAGCCTCCATGCTCATTGTCTCTAGAGCAGCTCCCTCAGAGGTGACAACTCTTCCAGTACTAACAATCTCTCTTGGTCTGGAGATCGTGCCGAGAATAAACCGTTGGGCATCCTTGGGTAACTTATCAAATACAAAACTAATGATAGCTTAACATAGAAATTCGACAGCTCAAAATACAAAACAATCGACAACTCAACATAGAAATTCGAAGGATGCAAAGTATTTTTCACTGTATGGCCATGCATAATTTATTGGTGAATTCAAATTCAAATTAGACCATTCCCCCCAAAATCCATCCATAAATGTTGATTTGGCTACAAATTTCCAAAGATTTCACTCTTAAATTCAACTTTAAATGCCACCTGCCCGCCCCTCTTAACTATCTCCTCATTGTCAAATCATGAATAGTGACTATAATGGTCACTTTCTGGCTAGTTGCATGGTCTCTCCTGCTATAGCGCAGCTCCCTTTGCGCATAGCTCTACAACCCCCCTGTGACATCATCCTATTTCGCTCAGCTCCCCTGTCGCATATCTCTACAACCCGGCCAATGTAGTTTATAGTCCTGCATCTCCTTGCAGCTGTCTGGAGTGCTAAGACTATGCTACCATCATGTATTCATTGGGCCAGATCCCCCGTGCATGGCTTCAATTGTCTTCCATTTACCCTTCCTGGAAATGGATCTCCATTCAACTTCGCGAGCTGAACTGCTCCACAGTCAGTAATTTCTTTGATGGTGTATGGTCCCAGGCAGTGCATCTGAAACTTTCCTGGTCACTTATCAAACTTACTATCATATAATAAAACCAAATAATTTAACTTGAAGGTGTGCAGTTTAAGTGCTGATCATGCCAATCATTTCTGCACTCCTTCTGAACTTGCTTATGGAATCCAACGAAAAAATTGTTCTTCTAAGGCTCCATGGTCTGTCATTCATTTGAAAGCTACAAGGTGTAGACTAGGCATGATGTATTCGATAGGCATGACAACTTCCATGCCATAAACCAACCTAAAAGGTGTCTGCCCAGTAAGATTTTTACAAGTAGTTATGTAAGCCCATAACACTACTGGTAGGTGCACGTCCCAATCATTTTGCTGTGCGTTTCAAACCTTCGTCAGCGTATTCTCCAATATCTTATTAAAATCTTCGACCATTCCATTGGCCTAAGGATGATATGGCATACTCTTCTAGTGATAAACCTAGAACTCTTTTGTCAGTGCGCTAATCATTTCATTGAGAAAATGAGTACCATGATCGCTCATCAATACCTTCGGGCAACCAAACTTGGTCAACACATATTCAAATAAAAATTTCATTGTTGTTGCCCCTGTACAATCCTTCACAGATTGTGCCTGTGCCCATCTCGTCAAATATTCGGTCACAATGATGATATACCGTGCACTCGTCTTCTTTCCTGGAGGCTAAATCGATCATACAAAATCAATTGCCCAGTTCTCAAAAGGGTTCAATGCTACTTGCAGATTCAGAGATAGCTCTTCTCTCCACGATGGCTTGCCCATTCTCTGACATGCATATAATGCTCTACAATATGATTTAGAGTCTTTATGCAGCATTGGCCACCACAATCCAACGCATAGAATCTTTTGCGCTATTGCTTTTCTTGCATAATGCACTCCTGCAACTCCTCCATGAGCTTCAGTGAGGATACTGTTTCATTCAAAATCAGGCACATAACGTCGAAGTATCTCATCCGATCCCATTTTATACAAATGCCTTGCTATTACCGAGAAAGTTTCCATGCACACCACCAATTCTTTCTTCTACTGACTGGTATATCCTTCTGGTGTCGTCCCTATAGTAATAAAGTGGATAATATCTGCAAAGTGATTATTAGCTATGCGCACCATGAAGATCTACGAGTCAGGGAACCCTTCCTCCAAATTATTAGGTTCTTATGTTATTTCAATGCGCAACAGATGGTATGGTACCGCGTTCAATCTTCCTGGCTTCACAATTACTTCAAAATCATATTCTTGAAACAACAACAACCATCTGCATATTCCCCCCCCCCAACACAGGCTTATTGACTAGATACTTTAATGCAGAATGGTCTATGTAAATCTTGAAATGTCTACCTAGCAGGTAATGTTTGAATTTCTGGAGTGTGTACACCATAGCCAACCCTTCACACTTTGTCATTGAAAGATGATCCATCTCTCCTTTTCCAGCATGTGTCAGCACTGCTCCTAGTGCAATACATGAAGCATCCACATGCACATGAAATTCCTTCTTCCAATCGGGAAGACTAGGATCGGTGCAGTGACCATTTTCTTCTTCAATACATTCAGGCTGCTTTGACATTCTTCATCCCAATAGAATGTAGTGTCCTTCTTTAGTAGATTTTCCATATGCATGGTAATCTGAGAAAACTTTTGATGAACTTTCGATAGTATCCAGTATGACCTAGTGTTGTGCGTAGCTATTTGATACTTCTCGGCGCCTCCAAATTAATTATGATAATGATCTTAGCAAGTTCCACCATTAATCCTTGTTTGCACACCACATGACCCAGCAAGATTCCAAAAGGGATGCAAAACAATCATGACTTGAGGTTTAGCACAATCTGATACCTTCGGCATGTATCCAACATCAAGTGAAAATTGGCTACATGGTGCTTTAAAAGCCCAAACACTATCCAATCATATAAATATACTTCCAAGAATTTGTGAATGAATTCCTTGAACGCCACGATGACTACGCGTGATAATAACGCCGACGCATTCTTAAGTCAAAAAGGCTTCACTGTATATTGAAAACATTCCCACTTTGTCATGAAGATGGTCTTACTCCTACCTTCTGGAGCAATCTTAATATGATGGTATCCAGAGAACCCATCATTGAATGAGTAGGCCTCCTACCCTCCAACATTATCCAGTACTTCATCTATGAATGGAGTTGGAAAAGGATCATGAACGTAAGCGTCATTAAGCTTCCTGAGATCTACGCAGATCCTTATTTGATCCTTCTACTTCTTTTCTTGAACTACCATTGGATTCACCCAATTAGATTCCTCCACCAGTTCAATAATACCTACTACAAGCATCTTGTCCAACTCCAAGCAGACCTTTTCCTTGTATTTGGGATTAAGGCGATATAGCTTTTGCTTAACAAGCTTCGTGTCTAGTTTCAAAGATATTTTCATCACTCCCAAATCAACTATGGTGCCTTTTAAGTCAGAAAATTTGGTAGGAAATAAGTCCTAATATTTGTGGAGAAACTCAACGACTTTATCTAGTGTAGCATCATCCCAATAATCTTCGATCTTTGCAAACTTGGGCTCTGCCTGCATGGCAATATTTACTTTCCTAGTTTTCAACGATGCGGTGATATTTGGATTCTCTATCTGTGTTCCTTCAACTTTGTGGTGGCCTTCTGTCTCTGGAATATTAATATTCCTTGGATCCTCATCATCTCCTTCAACAGTTACATTATATCATTCCAGTGCATGACACAACTAGGTGCTCCAATTTGGTTGAATCAATTGTAAAGGATCTTGCGATATCGTGAAGATTGTTTCCTTAACCTCTTGTAGCACTTCGTCGATTCTTTCAAACACATCCTCAAAGCTAATGGTCATAAAAAATCCTTCTCTTAATATGTCCCACTCTGTGGTACCATGGCGGAGCTTTGTTTCCTGGAAACAATTCATAGGAATGATGTCCAAAGTGTGACAGAATATATGCACCCACTCTGCCTGTGGCTCCATACCATAGAAGTTAGTCCATTTTGCTAAATGATCAAGAGGATCATTTCTTCCATCATATTTTTTAGTTAGCCTAACTTTCGGGTGACCAAAATTCAATCCCATCATTCTTCAGTACTCACACCATTCTTCAAGGATGTCTTTATGTGCACCCAAACAACGTGTAGGTGTAGCATGTAGCACTAAATCCACCACTTGGAAGCGATGATTCTCAGGTACTTCTCTTTGAAATGCATCCAAAAATTTATCTACACCAGTCAAACCATCATAATAAGGTAAATTTCTTACCTCTGATGACACAAAGCGCAATGCAGATACTTCATGTAATCTATTCTACCAGTGCTCCAATTCTTCGTCCAAATCTGAGGTCCAGGAGCTTTTTCAATCCCATGCAATTCATACATCGGATGTTAGATTAACCCAATCTTGATATCATGCTATTATCTTATAGATGTAATACAAATCATCGTCTCTTTCCTCATAGTCGCGAATTGGTTCAGTATAGCACGATACTTCTGCAGGGTCCAATGGAACTACCATGTGGAGCGATTTCCTTTCAAATGACATTTTCCACTTCTTCAAACTAATTACCCATTCATGTCGATAGCCCAATCAATTCCCAGGAGTGTGGGATATGGATTGTTTTCATCAAGAATGTCTATCACTTCAAAATATGCTAACACACTCACACCTTCTATATCTACGTCACTCCATGAAAATGCCCCATAGGGATAATCTTTCGCTAGTTTTCCATCCTTAATTGAATCGGAGACCACTGTAGCATAGGTCTCCCCATTCATTCCCACATCTATTTAGGTGATATGGCTTTTGCTTAACGGGCTTCGCGTCCAGTTTCAAATATATTTTCATCACTCCCAAATCACCTATGGTGCGTTTTAAGTTGGAAAATTTGGTAGGAAATAAGACTTGATATTTGTGGAGAAAATCATCGAATTTATCTACTGTAGCATCATCCGAGTAATCTCCGATCTTTGCAAACTTCATCTTCACCTGCGTGCCAATATTTACTTTCCTAATTTTCAGCAGTGCGGTGATATCTAGATTCTCTATCTGTGTTCCTTCAACTTTGTGGTGGCTTTCTGTCTCTGGAATGTTAATATTCCTTGGATCCTCATCATCTCCTTCAACAGTCACATTATATAATTCCAGTGCATGATGTAGCTGGGTGATCCAATCTAGTTGAATCAATTCTAAAGGATCTTGCAGTATCTTGAAGATCGTTGCCTTAACCTCCTATAGCGCTTCGTCGATGCTTTCGAACCCATCCTCAAATCTGACGGTCATAAAAAAGTCTTCTCTTAATATGTCCCACTCCGTGGTACCATGGTAGAACTTTGTTTCCTCATACCAATTCATAGGAATGATTTCCAAAGTGTGACAGAAAATATGCACCCACTCTGCCTATAGCTCCGTTCCATAGACCTTAGTCCATTTTGCTAAATCATCAAGAGGATCATTCCTTCCATTATATTTTTTAGTTAGCCAAACTTTCGGGCAAAAAAAAAGTAATCTCATCATTCTTCTGTACTCGCGCTATTCTTCAAAAATGTCTTTATGTGCACTGAACCAATGCGCAGGTGTAACGCGTAGCGCCAAATCCATCGCTTGGAAGCGATGCTTCTCAGGTACTTCTCTTTGAAATGCATCCAAAATTTTATCTACATCAGTCAAACCATCATAATAAGGTAAATTTCTTACCTCTGATGACACAACATGCAACGTAGATACTTTGTGCAATCTATTCTGTAAATGATCCAATTATTCGTCTAAATCTGAGATACAGGATCTTTTGTGATCCCATGCAATTTGTCCATCGGCTGTCGGATTAAACCAATCTTGATCTCACGCTATTATCTTATAAATCAAATCCAAATCATCGTTGCTTTCCTCATAGTCGTGGACCAGTTCAATATAGCGAGGTCCTTCTGCAAGGTCCAATGGAACTACTAGGCAGAGTGATTTCCTTTCAAATGACATTTTCCGCTTCTTCAAATTAATTACCCCATTCATGTCGATAGCCCAATCAATTCACAAGAGTGCGGGATATGGATTTCTGTCATTAAGAATCTCTATCACTTCAAAATATGCCAACGCACTTGCACCTTCTATATCCATGTCACTCCATGAAAATGCCCCATAGGGATAATATTTTGTTGGTTTTCTGATCCAGGTGGATGTTGGTGGCCACCCACCTATCCCATTTGGACCCCCACAATTGTCTCTTTCAGCTTTTTCAGTTTCCTTAATTGTAGCACAACTTACTATTTTTAGCAGTTTTTCGGGTCCTGAACTTC
>APFE031550059.1:0-45927 GCA_000404065.3 Pinus taeda
AAAAACATCAACAGATCTTGGAGACATTATTGGAGATCATGATTACTATTTGAAATCATCATAAGGTAATGTTGCAGACTCTGTGTGGGCAATATGAAGAATTGTGAAGACTCCTTCATATGAAGACAGGTTGTCATTGATGTAGCAGTGAAGTTGTAGATTGACAAAACACAGTGAAGAAGATTTTGAGAGTAGTGTAATACAATTAAAACATTTCTTGACAAATAAAAACTATAGGGTTGGATCCCTTGGGGTTTGCACCTCAAAGTTGGAAGCATTGGTGTCTTTGGAGTTGGTGCTCCTAAACACAAGGTTGGTGCCTTGAGAAGATAGGGTTGGAGCCTCACAAAAGACCAAGTTGGTGCTTGGCAACAGATTGGAGCCTTGTATATATTGTACTTGATTTATTGTAAATATTATATTAATAAAATCATTTATTCCTATTGTTCATTTGTGTTCTAAATATAAATAATTTAACTGATAAAAATAACAATTGAAAAGAAATACTGATTCAACCCCCCTCTCAGTATTTCCAACAAATAAATCCTAGAAGCATGAAGAACATGTTTTCAATAAAAAATAATAATAATAAAATTGTTTTCTTCTTTTTATTTCTACATGAAATACTTATTGATACAAGTACAATGACAATTATGAAGATCAAACCTAGTTACACTTTTCAGCACTCGCCCTTGACTAGGGAGGTATTCATAATTTCACAACAAGATACAAGGATACTCTCAAATTGAAATATTCTCATAAGAAGAGTTCGGATTGATAAGCCATCATCAAGAATCAACATCATAACCAACATTCTTAATTTACCAAATAGCAAGACCTTTCCTAACAAGCTCTAACTCTCCAAAAGATTATAGCACAATGTTGGGAGACATACATTTGGACACCACTGTCATCGATTCTCAAGGCATATACCCTAGCTAGATATTCACCAAGTATGTCATTATAGGGCTATTCTTATCTTGGATTCCTAATCCTCAAAGAATATAGGTCCTTTTTGACTACTCTTATCTTGGATTCCTAATCCTTAAAGAATATAGGTCCTCTTCATCTACTCTTATCTTGGATACCCTATCCTATCCTCAAAGAGTATTAGCCCTTAGGACAACTACTCCTATCTTGGATTCTCAATCCTAAAGGGTATCGGTCCCAAATGCTTATCTAATCTTCCATTATCCTTACTAGTGCCTTCAATAGACTTACAGTTGTTAGTTTTGGCCTAGTGCATGACATATGGATAATACGGTGTCCACCATCACTCCCTCTCAACCAGAGAGGATATTCTTACTCCCTCTCAACCATGGAGACACAAACACATGTTTGAGCTTGTCTTATTTACCAACTACTTGTTATTTCATGGATATCTTAGTAGTATCTTGTAGGGTTTCTATATCTTTACACGGCTTCTCAACTCCTGACAACATCATATCACATCAATCTTTGACCTTCCTGGTTCTTCATGCAAATTTGTCATCAATTGGTTCATCTATCATCTTCAAGAGCCCAAACTTCTTCACAGCTACTAGGACATGCCATCTTTCTTACATAATATAATTATGCCCTCATGCTCTCCCAAGCCATCTTAAGTGTTGTTCACTCAATCCATGTGCTCTCAAATTGAATCAATCAAACAAGTTAGCTCAACCACTATCTTTCCAACCTTTTTACATATTCTGCAATATGTCCTTTCATGGAGACAAACCATATCCCATCATTATCAGAGTTTCCAAATCACAATAGCCTCTAGTCAAGGTGTGTGATTCTTCATGTAAAATTCTTGTTGCTCTCCCTCTAAGGTCAAAATTCCTTTACATGGTCTATCTTCATATTGCAACAAAGTTTTCCTTCACTCTCCTCAAATTTCAATCAATCAACGTGTTCCTGGAACAAACCAATCAAAATTCTTCAACTTCTTAAGGACATTGCCCTAGATTAATCATCATCTCTTTTGGTTACAAGCTTTTCTAGGATTTATACCAAGGTTCAATTTACAGCTCCCTCTTTCCATCTGAAGTAAGTGAATTTTTGTCCTTTAATCAACTTCTTTGATGCAAGTTTCAAGCTTCTCCCTCCTTCATATTCATGCCTTGCCATGTTCTTCTACTTCTTCCTTCTACTAGTAAAGATTTAGATAAATATTTTCTTGACCAACAAAATTTATTAGAAGACTATAAAATAACAAAAATAAAAAGTATAAAGATTGTAGCAATCTTAGTAGTCAAGGAGAATACTTATCTTTTGGAGAAGGGTTATCCCCCTCTTAATTTTAGACCTATTCACCAACCTTAATATCACATTAAACAACAAGGGTTAGATATTCCTTTTCTAATGGATAGGGTTTTATTCCTAGGGTTTCTTTTTTTTTATTAGACCAGGCTAGGGTTCACAAACCCTAGAATTATCATTAGAAAGCTTTATATATAGAATTAATTTTGTTCATAGTTCTTGCATGCAAGGAAAATACTTCAAATGCTATGGATATATCTACACAAACCCTTTCTATGATGCATTACTAATTTTCAAGAGATCATTATCATAACATCACTACTTATCATTGAACATGGCTTAAACGTGCCTCCTTTTAATTTTACCTGATCTCTATGATTTCCTTTGAGTATGATATTGTGTTATTAGGAGCTTCTTCAAAGAGACATTCTTCAGAAATTTCATTCAATTATGTCCATATATTTGATTTAGATATGTCGACCTCATGATGAAATTTTTATTATTATTATAGGAACCTTGGTAGTGAGACTACTTCATGTATCCATGCTTCATGAGACTTCAAATAAATTTTAATGGTCCTTATTTCTAAATGTTGGTGTCACAAAGATAGGCTTCATGATAAGAATTGATCTTCTACTATGTATGTTGCTTCTCTTCATAACAACATACATGACTTTTCAAATTTATAAGCTTTTATGGTCCTTTCTTACACAAAATTTGGTTCTCTTTCTTCATATGTTTTGATTTCTTCCACTTTATTGTATGATTTTTCTTTCATTCCTAAGGTGTGGAACCTTAAAATGTAATAGTGCCATAAAAGTTTTCAAATGTCATCTTAATGCAATATCATAGATTGTTCATAGATTCAGATGCTTGATTCTTAACTCATATTACCATGTCATGGATATATGTTACATTATGTTTTGCATTCCTTCTAAATTCTTATCATCAAAATATTGCCATTAGTTCACATCACACACAAATGTTGTCACATGCCTACTATCTATTTCTCAACGACTTAAAGTTTGTATTCTTCACCATTTTAGAATCCAAGCAAGGTGTTATAGTGTTGTAGAAGGCTCGGGTACCATGAATGCTTGGTTTCGTAGTTTCCTTGATATTTGCATCATTAGATTGTAGATTGTTTAATACAACTTCTATATTTTAGAATTTGTTGATAAAAATTGTCAATTTGTGTCAGAGATGAGTTACAACAACAAGGTGACATATTTCAGAACTTATTTTTTGTAAATAAGGCTTACCTATCATGACAAACTCTTATACACAATATACTCCATTATGGTCTATAATGTTTCTTGGAATTATGTTTTCCTTCTAGGAATCAGCCTAGTAAAACAACTTCAGAATTCAAAGGAAAACGAACACTAGGATGCTTGTACTTATTTCAATCTAGAATACTAATTTCAAACTTTTGGAAAAAGTAGCATACTTCGGACCTTCACACAGTACTTTTAATCAAGATAAAATTCATGTATACTTTGGTCTAATAGTCCATTTGAGTGAGGATCAATTCACATATCTGATATTTGTATTAGCACAAAGAGTCATGCCATAGGGATTTCTATATCCAAAAAGAGAGAGATATGCCAGAAGTCTCGGATGCAAAAATGCCACAAAAATGTATTTAAAAGATTCATAGAGATCATAGGTTCAAATGTGCTTCATTATTTTCCCAAAATGATTTGATATGAATCATATTTTCATTTAATCATTCTCACCACAGAGCTTGGATATATAAACTTCAGAATTGCAGACTTAGAACGGGACCATACATTTGGAATCATGTTACAAAATTCAAATAAATGCCATAGAAATTCGTACAAGATGAATTGTACTTGAGAGGAAAATATATTTTCTTGGATATAATTATGGGACTTATCATTATCTTCATAGATGATTGAGTGTCCTTGCTGTTGTTAAAAATATGTCTTCAAGTATGCCAACAACATGTGATCTTTAGATCGTCTTCCTTCCACCTTAGCTCTGACACCATGTTGAGAAATCATGTTGCTTTCATATTAGGGTTGATTTATCTGTCATGGTAATTACTTGTGAGATTGTTAGCTTCTTTATTAATATTATTATATTCTCTTATTTCATCTATTAATTACTAAAATATAAAAACATGAAGACCACAAGAAACAAATAACAGAAGATGTAGGCTCTCCAAGCTAGGGCCAAAGCCCCACAAGGGGGAAAACCTAATTTTTTTTCCTCTTCTTATAGAATCAGATCAAAGCAATACATCCAAGACCCAATACTAATACCAAGACTCCACTAGTGACCCAATTCAACCCTATATTCATTTTCATGTTTTATCCTCAATATGATCAACTTCATATGTCACAAGCTTGTCATTTAAATCTTATGTCCCACATAGATACTCATCCTTCTTGTAGCTCATATTTCACAAACCTTATAGTCCTCTTTTGGCTTGTATATCAGAATCCTTAGAATCATTATTTAGCTCGCATATCATCCTATAAATAGTTTTAGTAATTCACATTATTATCACCGAAATCTAGCCTCAGGAACTCGCATGCTTTCTAGGTCATATATCATAGAAAACTCGCATATTTTTTAGATTCTTATGCCACAAAAACCTCTCACATATGGCCACATAAAACTTCCATATCTTGCTACAGAAACTCAACGAAATTTATTGAAAAAATGAAGGAGAACAAGTTCTAATGTATAATTGTTTGTATATGTGAAGGTTGACACATCCCTTGGGTAGGTCGACTTGTCCATCTAGAGGGTCGAATTGGTCTTGTGGAGGACAAACATTTTTTTTTTTTTCCTTTTTCTTATAAGAAGTCCAAATGGGACTTCGACGCTTTGACTAATAATAAATCCTAGAAGCATGAAGAACATGCTTTCACTAGAGAATAATAATAATAATAAATTATTTTCCTTCTTTTTGTTTCTACATTAAATGCACATTGATACAATTATAATGATAATTATGAAGACTGAACCTAGTTACACTTTTCAACACAAATAAGATCTACAATTGGGTATATGTTTAACCTAATTGGAGGAGCAATAAGTTCGGTGATAAAGAGACAGTATGTACTGACACTCTCAACTACATAAGCTAAATACATGGCAACGATTCAAGAAAGAAAGGAAGAAGTATGGTCATAAAGATTATGTTAAGGTATTGGGTTGGTACACTAAGTTATAAAGATAAATTTGGATAATTAGAGTGCAATTTTTATGGAAAATGATCTAGCTTATCATTCCAAGACAAAGCATATTGAGTTCAGTAAAGCTTTGTGAGAGATGTGATTCAAGGCAAGAAGGTACTATTGGTTAAGGTGGACACTTTAAAGAATGTTGCAAATTAATTAACAAGATCTATAAGCACCGAGAAGTTCTTTTGGTGTAGAGAAACAATGGGAATTATTTACCTAGATTGTTGATTTTGAATTCCTATGACCCCCTATGTTCAAAGAAAAATAAAAATTGGGAGAATGTTGGGTATGTCATATTATTTTTATGACCCTCCCCATGCATTGTATGTTGCACTAGATTTAATAGGGGGGTCAAAAGGGGGTGGCATCCCCTTATTCAAGGGGGGTCACCATGGGGAAAAATCCACCTTGCACAAGGGTTCAAGGGTGGCACCTAAAAAAAAATATTTTTGGGCATTTGGCATCATTTTTTGGAAGTTTTGGCACATGGTTTTTTCTTTTATCAGATTTGCAGCACATGGTGGTTTAGCCTATGGGTTTTTTTCTTAATTTTGACTAAGGAACTATGGTTGTATTCTAATAAAGGGATAAATGGATTGATAGTATATGGTCATGGGATAGACATAGTGTATTATTACTGTAAAGATAAGAATATACTAAAAAATATTGCTGGTTTTTCCTAGTTTGGGTTTCCATGGTGATATATTCATGTTAATGTGTGTGTATGTACCATGCATCTTTTTTGTTTTTTATTAAGAATATGTTTGCATCAACTAATTGTACAACATTAAAACCTACAAAGTTGAAGTCAAATCCCAAGGTTATTTCCAATATCAACATATTTTTAAATTTCTTGAATTTATTTGTTAAATCTGATAAAGAACAACCTACATAACAAAGGCATTTTTAAATTCTATCTTAGACCAATAGTGAATCTTTTTAGTATAAATTTTCATTTGATGTGTGATTAAAGTAATTCTAGTGAGATTTGAAAGTAAAGTCATTTGGTTATGACCACTATAAATAGGTTTACAAATGATTCAAATTATTATGTCAAAAACTATAATGATTAGTAAGGAGGTAGAATCTTAGTAGTGTTGTTTTTAGGACAACCAACAATTAATTTGGAAATTATTTTTTCATATGATGTTGGATTGTTGTGACTCTAATAGGAGGTGAAAATATATTCAAGGTGATATTCCAATAGAAATAGGTTTTACAAATATGAAGAATTAACGGGTCAAGTGCATCGATGAAAAACCTAGAACAATAAACTCATTAGCAGTGTAGATTCAAGATATCCATTTAGAAACTTGGGCATAATTTTCTTGTTATATATCAAAATGGAGTGATTCAAGTTGGGGTGCAAACTATATTGCAAGGGATCTCTCTTAGAAATGATTTTGGTTTGGCCTACCAAAACTTGATGATCCTAATTCTATTCATAGTAAGGTTATTAATCCTTAATGGCACTAGAATCTGATAAAAAAAGTGTTACTCCAAAATTATGACTCAGGTGTGTAAGTTTTTCATAGGCATATAGTTTTAAATGTAATGCATCCCCATATCAAAAGTTACAATTACCTAGTTTCCAAATTTCATGATATGACCTACAAATATCTATATTAAATGTAAACACACACCCCAAATCATGATCTAAGTGGATAGAAGTGGCCATCCACCTACTCCCTAGCTCAAAGCATAGTTCTCCCTCTTGGAAAATTTTCTATAGTTTTTTAGGTTATAAAATTCTTAGGTTGTTTTAATTCCCTTAACAATGGTTTTTTGACATGGCAAGTCCAAGGTGATGAGAATTAGCTCTAGAATAGGCCCTAATTCTCAACTAGACCTTTCTAATGGGCAACCAAGTATGAAAAATGGATATTGTATGCAAAAGTTACGTCCACAAGAAGCTGATGTACCAACTAACCCCCATATAGGCCCGCAAACATTTTGGTGTTTCATATCTAGGGTTAGGTTTTATGACTTCTAGGGTTCTTGCTTTATGTTAAAAGACCATTAGCCTCTTGTAATAGATTTTATGAACGTGCATAACTACTATCTCTTTCTCTCAAAGATATCTACCACCATTCTAGCAATTTTGTGTTCTATAATATTCTTTATTTCATTTATTAAAAGTTGGATTTTCACCAAATTATTATAATACCTACTATATATTTCAATGTGTGTTCCATTTATTTTCCTGCATTTCATTTCATTCCTTGTATGGCCTGTATCAAATTAAGATTAAATGAGGAATCAATCATAGATTTGAAATGTGGTAATGAGATACTGCATAATTGTCATGGGAACTCAAGAGAATCCATGGAGTGTTATATTACCTCGGATATGATATTTCGTTGAAAAAAGAAGTGATTTTGTTTTATTGCAATCGAAAACTTAAGGAAAGTTGTATAAATGAATTCAATGCATAACATACTTTATTGAAATTATTTTCCCTTAATTTGTCCTCTACTGAAATTCTCTCAAATCAAGGCTTTATTTCACTTATAAAACTTCCTACAAAATATATTAGTATTATGTCTATCTCTTATTACACATCAATATAAAAAATTAATTTAAATCATGCATCTATATGACTTAAATTAATTGCAAACCACTACATATCATCTTTATATCTATATCTATATATATATTATTATATATTATATAATATATATATATACTTATATATCTATTATATACTCTTATATAATATATATATATATAATATATAATAATTATATATAGATAGATAGATATAAAGTACTATTGCACCCTTAACATCTCCCTAGCTATGGCTCCAACATGTCAACTTAATTAATTACCTCAGTAATGAATTTTTTTTTGCATTAAATATCAACCCAAGGTTTATATTCTTTCAAGATCCTTGTTTGGAAGTTTTTGTGGTTGTCATATTTTGAAGAATTTATTTCTGGATTTTTATCCATAGTGATCATTTTTAATCGACATTTCAATTGTAATTGATATTGGGCACTATATATGCAGGTTTACAATTCCGTAGCTTCCATTAGTTTATTTAATTTGGTTCTAGGAAAATAAATTTGCATTATTAATCTACAAATTTGAAATGACATTGTGGAAACCTCACAATCCATCACTAAATTTTAACCCACTATATCCAAAAGTATTGAAATACATGTGGTTAAGTGTTCATTCTTCAAGATCTAAACTTTTCTACAACATTGTTTTGGTATAATTCATAATCTAAATCAAGGAATGAATATTTAATTTTAATTAAAAATTTAAACATAATTGATTTCATACAAATTAATAATTTCATTTTAAAATGATAATTTACTAAAATCAGAAATGTAGACTCTCAAATCATAGTTGTATGTTGAAGCATGTGGCTTAGGATTTTGTGTCCCAAAACTCTATTATGATTGTAATAAATAAATAATTCAAGATATTAAATATAAGTTGAAATTAAACAATTATTGAAAAATGGAAACACACTTGCAAATTGACTTACAACTAATGCATATTTATTATTTAATTATACTTTACTATATCCACCAGTGTTACAATAATAACCCATGGTTAAATTGTTCAACTTTGAGATATGAAACTTTCTATAGTAGTACTATGTCGGTATATTTAATATATAACTTACTAAAAGAATGTTTAGTTTATATGATCTATAAACTGTTGCAGACATTCAAGTAGACAATTTGTCACAAGAGATCTAATAAAATAATATGAAATCTATACTATGAAGGGTTAATTCCTTTAGATTCAAGAATTGCTATTACTGGATTTTGTTATTATGGATACAATATATAAAATGAAGAATTTAGAGAACATATAAAATACATTCACTCACAAACCATAATGAACACGAGGTTACTATGATCTCTTTTGTTTGGAATGGAAATGATACAAGTGCAAAGGAGAAGAAAATATCTATGGAATTTCTTGAGAATTGTAGCCCATGGGCTACTACAAAAGACAAACCCCATCTACTATGCTCTCTCTCTATCCATATTCATTTACTCTACTCTACTATGGAACAAAATGAAATAAAATAGAATGAAACCATTTTTCCTCCTAGTGGTTCGGTTATAACATGGATCAATAGCCAAATAGGGGTTATATTTGGCCCATTCAACCCTCAACATGAGTTACAACTTGACCCTTCTAGAGTTTTCTTCATATTATTTTCTATCACTCGGAATTTTTCCTTGGTTGTGGAAGGAAATTGCTGAGGAAACCTTCAGACCACTTTGAGATTGAAAGATGACCCTTCAATCTAGAGAGGAATTCCTCCTTAAAATACTACTTAAGGTCACTTTAGCAGCAGGTCATTAAGCCCATTGGCCAGATTTGATTGGTAAAACTTGTAATTGGTTTGGAAAGGAAAGAAAATGGATCATTGTGCATGGATCCTTTGACAGAAAAAGATGTTAGCCACAGGGTACATAAACAACTATAACAAAGGAAACATATGTTATGACTTCTTAAACAAATTATCATCAAGGCATGGAGGAAGATTATAGAAAATAAACCTCAAAACAAGACATTGAGATTTCTTCAATGAAATATAAGTGGAAAACATAAATAAGTATTTGAATAACTTGAATCTGAGCAATCACTAAGAATTCTAATTCAATTCTCTTTATCCAAACACTGAAGACTTAATGGTAAAGAGGTGTAGCTAAATAAGAAATTAAACACAATAGGAAGAACATACAGGAAATCAATAACACATGAATCTATGAAACTACATATGTAACACTTCATATAAACAATATATTAATATTAAGGTCAACAAGAGGTTTCCCTTAATATAAAAAAATCCAAACCATGTTCTATCTTTTGGAATAACTTCATAGAGAACTGATTACAAACTAAAACCATGATTCTAGGAACATTTAATTCCAAACTGTCTTTTAGGAAATATATCCTATCTCTTATACTAAAAACAATATGCATTTACAAGAATAAATACTTAATGTGTTGTCTCTTGACTCCACAATGCATGATAAACTACTTGTAATAAAAAGTGGAGTTGTAACTAGTAGACTATTGAAGAAGAGGAATGAAAATAGATAACTGAAATGTTGCCATAAAATCTGGTAATCCCCTGCTTTGGGCCTCATAATCTTGCTCAAATATTCATTTCTGTACTTGGAAGAGCCCATATTACTAGACCTCTGATCTTGTCCCCAAAAATGATGTCAATTGTGTAAACATATCCTCTAGATGGCTACAAATGTCTAAATGGCCACCAAGATAGATTATCATGGCACCAACAACAAAATGACTATTGGAACTACAACTCCACATTGCAATACCTTACCAATACTACAACAATCCTATAGAGTCAAGGTTGGAACACCTATTGAGGCCAATTAATAGAAAATAAGAAGTCAAGAAGACCAACTAGCTGAGAATAAAGTGAGTGAATAACATGATAAACTTAACCTTTTTGGCAAGTTCAAATTTCTTTATTGATGGAAAAATTTTATCATCTTCTACTAATAAAGAAAATTTTTACCATGTTTTATTGTTTTCTTTTCGAATTTTCAACAAACTAATTTATCTTAAAATAAACGAAAACCTCTTGCAAAAATGATATAACCAAAATTCTCATCAATTGAGGCCAATCATTTTCGTCAATTCATTTTTTTATTTTCTATTTAAGAAAATGTCTACCATGTTCTATTGTTTATATTCAAAATTTTTAGCAATCTAAGTTATCTTAAAATGGGCCTAATCCTACCCTGATGGGGGCAGAGGAGTATGGTTTGATTTGTGGGGAAAGGACTGAATGGGACCCTCCCATATGGTAAAGAGAAGACACATGGGGGATGATAGAGATAACTATCAGTGGATGCTCTAATTTCAATAGGATTGTCATTTGGTACATAAATTGGATGGTGGTTTGGCTCTTACACTCACTATTTTAGGTTATGGGTGATTGTAAGGGTGGTGAGTACAACGTTGAGTATGCACAATTTTCCAACTTGTGCATGCCCTTCAGTCTAGTGAGATTTGCGTCTACATTTTTAGTTGGTGATAGGGTCTGCAACGAAGCTCCGTTAGGAAACCAATTTGCACTGTTTGGGATCCTGGAGTGCGGGCCTACTAGAATTTCTATTGTTGCTGGCTTTTTCTATTGTGGGAGGGTGTTTTGTCAATCAAACTTGTGGGTAGTCGTTGACAAGGCAATTTGGGAAATTTTAGCACCTTCCTGGTAAGTCACTGGTCACTAGATTTCAAATATTTGTTCCTACAAGAAATTTGGGTGTGGATGAGTTTTATTTCAATTATGTCCCCTCCCTCAGAAGTGGTGGAATTCTTCAGGAATTTTCCAGTGGATAGTGGTGTTATGGTGTGTTTTTGAACCCTAGTCGCTATGGGGTGTGGGTCTGAAGATTAGAGTTTCGAAGTGGTTCTTTATGTTTCTAGAGTCCTTCTAAATCGATCGCTCTAGGAAACGTATTCCAAAGTTGTTTATGGTTCTGTAGGCAAAAGGTGTTTGTGACCTTGGGGGTCAATTGGGTAGTGTCTAGAGTCCTTCCTACTATGTTTCTTGGAAATTGGGATAATTCCTTGGGCTTAGTAATAACCAGACCTAGGTTCTGGTGGTATGTGGCATTTGTTATAATGCTTAGGCAGTGAGGGCAAGCTTAACAAGGGTCGGGGCCTTGGGATTAGCCAGAGGGCCATGGTTGTTAGAAGAAAGATGCAGACGGTGATGGGGGGTAAAGGCGGCTTTTGAAGTTGAAATTATTCAAGACAAGGTCCCTTATCCTGGTCAAGTAAACCCACCACCTTCCACGGATTCTTTGGACCTGCAGATGCATAATATCATTGCAAGTTTGGAAGATTTGGGGCAACAGTGACATGAAGACCACAACAAAGTAATATCATTTATGAATGACCTGCAATAGAATTAATGGGACATCCTCGACCACTTGGCTTCGCTTAGAAGGAGCCAAAGGCACGTGAATGAATGTATGGATCAGGTTCAAGGTCGACTTGCTCACCTAGAGTTTCATGTGCATGGGGATCCTAGACCTCTAAATGCACCGGGTGTAGGTAATGCACCAACACTTCCTCATGTTCCTTGATGGAAGTCTGTTGTATTTTCATTCTCTATGTGTTTTGGGCTTTGTGGTCATTTTGTTTTTGGATACTATGTAAAAGTTTGCATCTTGCTCTTAGTTTTTGTATTTCTCTCTCGGTAAACAAATTCGGTAGTAGTGAGGCCAGGAGAGCGGGGATACTCATGCTTATATACTGTAAAGTTTTGATGAATTAATAGAAGATGGTTAACCACAAAACAGGGGGTGTGGGGGGGGGGGAAATTCTTAGGAAAAAAAATTTATGATCAAATTTCTCATTAATTAAAGGAAAACATGACTTCCCACAAAATTATTATCATATTTAGTGGATCATTTTTACCCAACCAAAAAAAAAACACAACATTATCCACTTATTACTTTACTACTTTGAACATCATTACAACAATTATTCAAAAAAAATATTAGTTAAATTAAAGATGTTAAGTTCTGTCATTTTTCAAAGATTTTTTCTTTTAAATGCAATATCTAATAAGAACACAAGAAATTACCTATATTGTAATTGTGTTAATATAATATTTTAACTTGATCAACAATAAGATTTGAAGCTATTAAGCTATTTTATTAATATATATGGGCTCTATATCTCAATTTAAATATAGAAAAATAATAATCATTCCTACAAACCATTGAAACTAAATTTAATTTCCTCCCAACTACTCAAACTAAATTATATTGAATAAACCATATTATGCATTAATGCTACACTTGTTAGTTATGTCAAGGACACTCCTTGGTGTCGAATTACACGAAGTCCAATCAAATCTAGTGAGCTCGAAAACAAGTTGATGTCCACATTCCATATATCCATAACCCAAAGTACTGTGTGCAAAAGGAATTCATCCAATCAACTTTCAATGTGATAATGAATGCAATATTTTAAGTTTTGAACGCAACCAACTTAACTCCATTGTCACTCATGGGAAAATTGACAAATTCACCCAGAAGAAAAACACTCAGCTGCAAAATGATATTTTAAAAAATGTAAAAATCACTTAAATTTCATCTAAATACAAGTTTGTTAATCAATTAAATTCATCACTACAGGTGCCATGAAGGATCAAGCACCATCATGATCTTTGAGTTTCCAAAGGTTTAATTGTCAGGGTCATGAAAGATCAATCAACATTCTCATCTTGAGTTTCCAAAATTTGAATGGCGAAGGGGTTGCTTTATAATGAACTAGATAATGGGATGGCTCTTAATAGTTCAATAAACTACATGTTCTTTGTTTTGTATTGGCTTCAAAGGTTCAACGTCAAACCTTGTATTGCTCTTTCCAAACCTCCTTAACGCATAATCGAGAGGAAATTTTTTTTTTTTTTGATAAGTCAGAGACGAACCTTTTATTAATCTGATCAAATTACATAATATACAAAGTGCCCCAGACTGCAAGGGTGGTAAAAATCCAATGACCGAAGCTTACAAGATTCTTACAAACAGCACAAAGTGGTGCCCACCGCATCCACCAGACGGACGGATGGCAACAATGAAAAGTCCACTAAACAAAAAGGGTTCGAAACCCTCAGGCAACAGGCAGGAATCAATCCTCGTTGTTGAAAACCTACCCCCAATCCAATGGCCAACAAGCGAAAGGAATCCACAAAGGGCCCACAATCGGGCAACCAGCACAACTAATCCCAGCTGTTGAATGCAGAGTCCCAATCCAACAGCCAGTGGGGATATCGGGTGAACGAGAAGCATGGAGGTTAACCGTGTGATGAGAGTGGTTTTCTCTCACCTCTCGTTGCCACGTGTTGCCCCCTGAGTGGAATCGCATGCATCCTCCACAAAACCAGATACCATCCATGTCTCGCGCGATATACCAAATAAGGTTTTGGGGTTTTGTGTCCATGATTTCGTGGAAAGCCCGAGGTCCATACAGGGACCCACCATGGACCCCACTGCCCTTGCAAAATGGACCTGACCTCAACTCTAAATTGGGTCCAAAAAATAGAAACAGGTCTAGAGCCCTAAGGTAACAAGCCCGCTCCATCTCAGCCGTAGAATACATAATCCCGATCCAACGGTCATCAGGGATATCACACGGACGAAAAGCAAAGAGGTTAACTACGCGATGAGGGGGTTTTCTCTCACCTCTCGATGCCACGTATTACCCATTGAGTGGAATCGCATGCGCCTACCAAAATACCAGATACCATCTAAGCCCTGCACAAAATACCACTTATGGTATTACATTCAAGGTTTCACGAAAAAGCCAGAACATTCCTGCAGACCTTGCTGAGCCTTCTGCCTGGAGTCACCAACAGAGACCCGCTGAACCCAATACACCCAAGTAGTCCATTATGTGTCACTGCCCGACTTGAAGCCTTCGTCATTCATCTGAAAGTGAACAAAGTTGTGGAGAGCAACCATATCTCAAAATCGTGGATGAATTAGGTGATATCAACCTCACTCCTGTCTTCGAAATCCCTTTGATCATCGTTGTTTATCCATAAATCCCAATCATTTGTTGCTAGGATGAAACAATCCTCTCACAGTTTCTCTTCAGGTAACAACTCCCATGCATGCCGAGAATCCCTATCCTTATTGGCCACACCTTCATTGCCCAACTGATCTGCAAGCATATTTGCCTTCCTTCTAACATGAACAAATCTAATTGTTTTAAGGGTCTGCAAGTGAGAGTGGATATAGTGAAAAACCTGCAACAAATTCCAGTGCTTCGACACTTTATCTGGCGAAGTTCCATTATGAATCTTCTTGGCTTCTCTAACGATCAAATCTGAATTTGCTTCAATGATAACATTATGTAAATTTGCCTCCACCAGGATCTCCAGGCATTTATCTAATGGTACAAGTTCAGCCATGTTATTTGTACCCTTTTCCAAGTGGCCATGGAAGATATATTTTGTGTGCCCTTGAGGATCTCTTATAGCACCCCTAAAGCTAGCTTCCCCTGGATTGCCCTTAGAAGCTCCATCAATGTTTACTTTGAAGAAGCCCTGAGGAGGGGGCTACCATCTACTGGCCCCTGTGTTAATTGTTCTCACTTCCTTCGTTATTCCTTGAGGATTGATGGATTGAAGACCCAAATTAAGAATAATAATCTCCTCGTGAGGCAGAGGAGGATTCATGGGAATTGACCTCAAAAGGCTTTTAATTGTTTCTTTAAGCTGTTTTAGAATTTGATTGATTATTCTTTCCAAACATTCCAAATGACAAAGCCTGGTACTAGCCTCCTAGCTTTGTTGATGATCTCATTCTCTAAGAAGTTCTTCCTCCAGTTTTTCAGAGTGTTTGTTATGTTGAGATTATCCCTATTGGTTTGTTTAAAGCTTGAGGCCACCCGGTCCCACACCTTAGCAGAAAAAGAACAGAGCTTGAGCAAGTGTTCAATTGTTTCCTCATGTGAGCCGCATAGGTGACATTTGGAAGGGTCACTGAAGCCTTTCTTGAGGAGGTTTTCCCAAGTTAGGATCTTTCTTTGGTGCACAAGCTAGATAAATAACTTTATTTTCATCCAATGAAGAGTTTGCTAAAGCTCCTTCCAGACTTTATCAGCATTTACAAAATTGAATCTTGTGATTGCTTGTTTTGCCTCTTTGAGGTTAAAGTTACCTTCGTTATTCTTCCCCCATATTAATTGGTCGTGTGAGGAGGAAACCAAAATCCATCTATGCTTTAAGTCCATGGTGAGAGCCTCTGCCATGGCCTTCAAAGGACTCTTCTCACTGTAACTTGGTTCCTTCCACTTCCTCCATTTTTCATTGTTCCTTCCCTGATCCCAGAAATATTTTACCAATAATAGGCCTTTGTTGTCTATGTCTCTTTTGAGGGCTGCTAGGTTAATCCTATTAAGGATGGGTTCCTGTTGCCAGCTATCCTCCCAGAATTGAGCTCGGTCCCCTACTCGGGTTTCCCAAAAATAGTGCTGCTAAACAATGCTTTTGTTCTCCCAAGAAAGGTTCCATATGTGTGAGCCTCTGATTTTTCTTTTCATTCTAATAAGATCCTTTTCATGCCAATGCTTGGCGTACTTCTATTTCCAAAGCTTGGGCCAAGGGGCATTTGGCTCCTTGATCCATCGCCACCAAAGCTTAGCTCCCGAAACTTTACTGAGAGTTTTTGGATCATGCAGCCCTAAGCCACCATGGCTTTTAGGCTTACAGAGCTTGTCCCAGGCAACTAAAGCTCACTTTTTTTCTCTTCCCTTATACCCCAAAGAAAGTCCCTTTCAATGTTCCTTATCTATTGCTTAATACCTTGAGGAGCAGGGATAGCTGCAAACATGAAAGTGGGAATGGCTTGCAAGACCGCCTGTGTGAGCACAAGTCACCCTGCTAAGTTTAAGGATTTGCATGTCCAATTTCTGATTTTGTCCTGAAGTTTATTTAAAATTGGTTCCCATATTTTCTTGCTGAGAGGTTTATTAGTAAGAGGAATGCCAAGATATTTTGAAGGCAATTGTTCCCTTTGAAAACCAAGAATCCTGGTAATGTTTCTTTGTATAGAAATATTAGTGTTAAAGAAAAAAACTTTGGACTTGTTTAGCCTTACCTCTGTACCTATTGCCATAGCAAAGTCGTTTAAGATTTGATTTCCCTTGCTTCCCTGACTGTGGGTATGCCCTGCAACATAGTATCGTCCACAAATTGTTGATGAGTATTATCTTCTCCATCCGGGGTGAGCTTGATCCCATGAATTCAACCTTTCATATTTTCCATTTTGATTGCCCTGCCTAGCCCTTTCGTCATGAGGATAAAGAGGAAAGGGGAGAGCGGATTTCCTTGTCTGAGCCCTTTGCAAGGTGTGAAGGTATTTGAAGGAGCTCCATTAAGAAGAATGGAAAAACTAGTTGTGGTGATTAGTGCCATAACCCATCTTATCCAATTCTGGTCAAAGCCATATGCTTTCAGAGTGGCTCTGCTCTAAGACCAACTAAGTTTGTCATAGGCTTTCGCAATGTCCAACTGAATAATCATGCCTTCTTGCTTGTTGCTTTTGAGAGAGTGTACCACCTCATGTGCCTGGATGATGTTGTTGAGAATTTGTCGTCCGTCCACATAGCCTGTTTGCTCTTCCGAGATGAGGGAAGGTAGTAGGGGCTTTAGTCTATTAGCTATCACTTTGGAGATGATTTTATACACCACATTACATAAGGCTATGGATCTAAATCCATCTGGAGTCATAGAATTTTCCTTTTTGGGGATTAAAGCTATGAAGGATGCATTCAGTGCTTTCAAAACCTTTTTGTATTTTCTTGAGTCCTCCACAACCTCGAGGATGTCCTATTTGACTATATCCCAGTAGGCTTTGAAGAAATCAACATTGAATCCATCCGGGCCTGGTGCTTTTCCATTTTGTGTTTCCTTGATCACTTCACTAACCTCCTCTTCCGAGACTGGCCTATTGAGATGATGGTTGTCCTCTCTAGTGACCAACTTGGGAATATACTGGGTGAACTGATTAATGAACCAAGATCTATCCTCCATTGGCTCCTTTCAATGTTAGAGAAGTGTTGTACAATATTTGATTCTATGTCCATGTGGGAGACAAGATCAACACCCTGAAAATCCTTAACCTTTGTGATTCTGTTATGTGTCCTATGGGCCATAGTGGACTTGTGGAAGAACTTAGTGTTTCTTTCTCCCTCTTTGATCCATTGAATCCTAGATTTTTGTCTCTAGAAAGTTTCCTCTTGTAGGCATCGTTCCTCCCATTCTTCCTGCAAAGAGTTGGTTAGCTTTTTCCTCTCTTCATTAAAGCCCTCTGTGATATTGATCTGATTGATATTCTGGAGTTTTTGTTCAATCTCAATTCTACCCTTGAGGATATCGCCAAATTCATTTTTGTTCCAAGCTTTAAGTTTGGATTTATTTGCTGGAGCATGTACATCTTAGTACCCTAAATATTCAGATCCTCTTTCCACCATTTCTCAATGTTACTGGGGAATTTGGGGTGTAAGAGCCAGGCATTCTCGAATCTGAGGGGCCTGTTCCTCAAAGTGCCCATAAAGGTAGCTTCTAGCTGAACTGGCCAAAGATCCAAACCCCCAAAGGGCAGAATGGACACTGTGATGGTTGGTCCTATAATGAGGAGATCCTCAAAAACGATAAATCTATCAAGTTTTGAAGCGACTTGAGAAGCCCCTCCCTTTTAGTTATTCCACGTGAAGGTTCCATTTATTGTCTTGGTGTCCACTAGTCCCATATTCATGATGAAATCTTGGAAGGATTTAGAGTCTTTGCCTAGCTGTCTTGTGCCTCCTTTTTTTTCCGAAAGAGATCTTATCATATTGAAATCACCTGCAACTATCTAAGGCATATTGGATGTCGTGCTCTTAGATCTTCCAGGGAGGTAAGAGGCTTGAGTTTATTTGCTTGCTTATGAGGCCCATAAACGTTTGTTATCATGTATATCTCTTTATCACCTACAAGACTGCACACCAAAGATAGAAGCATCCAGGATTCCAAATTTCTGTGGATCCCATAGCGTAAGAATCCCACCTGCCGAGTTATTTTCCTTAACCTCTAAATTCTCATACTTGATTAACCATTTACTATGAATTTCTCTTATTTTCTCCATTGAACATTTGGTCTCCTGAATGAAGATCATATTTGTTTTTTCTTCTTTTATCCTATTACTCAGATTTATTTGTTTCCTTCTACTACCTAAGCCTCTAATGTTCCAAGTTGTCAGCTTCATTAAGAAAGGCTGGTAAAGGAGTAGCTGGTAAGATTTTTCATCTTACCTAAGTTAATCAGTAGTTTTCCACATTCATTTAGCAGTTCATTCTGTCTTTTCCTTCCTATTTTCCTTCTCGAGTTCTTTGGAGATTGTGCCTGTAAGTTCCCCATCATTTTGACCCCACTCTGCTCCTAGATTTCATGGTTTCTCTTGACACCAATTCCCTTCGATTGTGCCCTCCATAGAAAGAACTATTGAACTCGATTGTAGTCTTCTTTTGGCAAGGAGTCCACTCCTTTGTTCCTGCCTTGTTCCAGAAATAGTTCTAGATCCAGATGTTTCCTGTCTAGAATCTCCTGTAGTTCATGGTCCTCTATTCCTACCTCACTTGGAATCATCTCATAGTCTTTATTGATCTCCATGCCGCTTGGTAGATCCTCTTTCTGCTGGTTGTTTACTATGGTATCCTCCATTTCAGCGTCTGTCTCCTACTCCTTAGATGCATTTTCCCTGTCCTAAACTATCTCCACATTCTCCTTTGCTTCCTCTAGGATTTTGAAACTATTGTGTTTTGTATTTTTGTCTTCACTGCTTTTCTTATGTGGCTGTTTACCCCCTTTCCCTTTGGCCCCAACGTTGGTAAAACCCTCGTGATCTCTATCCAAAGAGGTTTTCCCATTGCCTTCCATACTGTTTTTTGGGAAATCTCTAAATAGATGGCCATGTTCATGACATTTGCAGAACTTAAAAGGTATGTGCTCAAAGTCCACTCTTTGCACCCAATCTTCATCGTATACTTCTAAAATTATTGCTTCCAGAAGGGCTCTAGATAGATCCATTTATACACATATTCGGGCAAAGGAGGTATATTTACCTTTGAGAGTTGCCTCTGATATCTTCAGAAAATTCCCCAGCTTGTTGCCTATGGTTTTCAAAGATTCTGGTAGCCAGTAATCTAGAGGTAGTGAGTATAGTCTGATCCAAACTGGTACAGATGTAAATGTTTCACGTTCTGGGACAAAGTTCATCATCCATGGTCGCATGTAGAGTCCTGCTGCAGCATAGAAATACAACCCCCCGTCAAACACTCTGTCTTTGTCCTCTAGGTTCAAGAACACCACCGTGAAGAAGCCTTTAGAACCCAAATTTAAATGTATTTCTCCCTTTGGCTTCCAATGGCTTCTAATCCAGATGTGTAATGCCCTTTCTCTTGGCCATAACCCCATGAACTTGCAGATAATCGCATGTTCTTTCATATGGTCCCTGTGCGCTTGAATCGTTGGATCACTCAATATGACCCAGGGTATGATGCTCGATTTAGGTTTGCAGACTCCCTTGGTTCTTGTGGAAGTTGTTTTTTCGCTACCACCTCCCTTCTCTATTTCTTTACTTGTTTCTTCTTGATTCCCTTCTTGACCCTGGTGTTCATTTCTTCCATCTATCTCCTTGCCTTTTGCTTCTGAAATATTTTCCAATGGTTTTTTGAAATGCTTCCCTCCTACTTCCTTGCCTCCTTCTGTGACTACCTGCCTGTAAGAGGGAGCGGCACTCCCCCATGCGCGTCCTGCCATGGAACCCTAATGCAAAACCCTAGCTTCAACTTCGATCCTCATTCAGGTTTCGCTCTATATTCGAGTCTCACCAGGGAGACCTTCCCTTTCACTTTTGAGCTTGTTTGTTTATTTTTTCCGTCAAGAGGAACAATTTCACAAACAAACAATTCATTAATTAAATTCTCCAAAAATTTGAGTTTGTAAATGAATTACATGGCTATTTATTCCAAAGGAGGAAAACTCTCTAATTCCTCAAAGAGATAACTCCTTCCTAGATGTCTGGAGGAAGTTGAGAGAAATCCTCTCAATTCTAGGAATCTATCCTTACTACTTAATCTCCAACAATTTCTAGAAGTCTCCACAAAATCTAGAATTTTTTAAGATTCTCCAAAATAAATAAATACAAAATAGAGGATGCTCCTGCATCATACTACCGGGGATGAAAAGAGATATTCATATGTTTTTATTCTAAATTTCTTCAATATTGGTACCATATTTTGAAATCTTTTTTTTTTTCATCCAAGTAGCATCTTCGATTGGTTGATTCTCCATTTAACCAAGTATTGAAAATACTCTTTATTCCTAGTCCTTTTAGCCACCCTTTTATCAATGATTGATTCAATCTGCTTTGCTGGTGCTAAAGGTAGTTATTTCTCCCACAAAACTTTATCACTAGCAGGTCCATTTGTAAGATCATTTACTGGTTCCTTAAAGGGGCATAGATCTATTAAATATTGATGAAATTCCAAAGCCTTTGGGTAGTTCTATTTCATAATCATTCGAGGAAAATTTCCTCAAAATTTTGCATGGTATGAATTTTTTATAACATATTATATTCCCCTTTAGGAAATCTTTCTTTTCGAAGATGTGCCATAACCAAATCCCCAACTTCAAAATCCAATTGTCTTCTTTTCGAATCTACTCTTTGTTTATACTTGTTGTTGCTTTCTTGTAATTGATGCTTGACTCAGTTCTGTATTTCCTGCATACTGGCTGAAAAATCTTCACCATATGCACTTCTAAATTCTTGTTTTCCGAGGTTACTTAACTCATAAATTACTCTTGGATTTATTCCATAAATGGTTTGGAATGGACTTAATCTTGTGCTTCTGTTAGGTGAGTCGTTATATGAAAATTCTGCCTGAGCAAGTACCTAGTCCCATTGTTTGGGATGTTCACTTACCAAACTCCTCAAGATATTTCCAAGACTTCTATTTACCACCTATGTCTGACCATTAGTCTGGGGATGTTATGTTGAACTAAAGCTGAGATTGGTTCCTTACATTTTCCATAAAGTTCTCCAAAAATGGCCCACAAACCTAGTGTCTTTGTCAAAAAAATACTTGTAGGAAACCCATGCTTATAGAGTCCCATGTTTGATTTGGTATTGGTAAGGGTTGATATAGTCCAGTGTTCTAACTTCTTCCTTTTTCATATTGACATATATTGCATCTTTCAACAAATATTCTTACATATGTTTTCATGCGAGGCCATTAGTAGAATGCTTGTAATTGTGTTAGAGTTTTATCTTGCCCAAAATTACCTGCTAAACCTCCATTATGTTTTTCTTTTAACAGATTTTCTCTCATCGAACATATTAGAATTTATAACTATCTTCCTTTAAACAGAAGTCCCTCCTGTATCATGTAATATAACCATGGAGTTCTATCTCTACATACAAAATTTTCACAAGCTTCATAAGCTTCTTTGAAATCTGGATCATCTTTATACATATCTTTTAGCTCATCAAATCCTAAGACATTCACTTGGAATTCTTGTAAAATTAAGATGATCCTGCTTTATGCATCTGCTACTTTATTTGATTGCCCAATTTTATGCTTGATAACAAACGTAAAAATTTGTAAGAATTCAATCCATTATATATCTTTGACTCAACTTTGTCTGATTGTTGATATATTGTAAAGCATGATTATCCATGTAAAGGATGAACTCTTTTGGCATAAGATAATGTCTCCATTTTTTTAAAGTTTGTATGATAGCATAAAATTCTTTATCATAAGAAGAGTATTTTTTCTTGGCTTCATTGATTGTTTCACTGTAGTAGGTGATTGGTCTTCCCTCTTGACTTAGAACAACTCCTATTGCAGTTCCATTAGCATCAGTCTCAACCTAGAACAACTTGTTGAAATCTGGAAATTCTAAAATAGGTTGTTCTGTAATCTTTTTCTTTAATAATTTGAAGCTTTTATTAGTTGCTTCTTTCCAATGAAATGGTTGATTTCTTTCTTTAATGGTTTCTACAATTGGAGCACATATACCACTACTTTTTATTTTATAAATGTTTTGTAAAATCTTGCCAATCCATGAAAACTTCTTACCTCTAAAATGCTCCTAGGGGTTGGCCAATTGATTTGGCTTTCACTTTCCCCTGATCCATCTTTAAGCCTTCCTTTGAAATCATCAAACCCAAGTACAATAACTCTGTTTTCATGAAACTACACTTCTTTAAATTGATTAACAATTTTTCTTGTTGTAACTTCTTCAAAACCATCTTAAGATGTATTAGGCACTCTTATGTTTATTAACTGTAAATTAAGATATCATCAAGATAAACTATAACAAATTTTCCAATGAATTCTTTTAGGACCTCATTCATTAACTTCATAAAGGTACTAGGAGAATTGGTAAGTCTGAACAAAATTACCAACCATTGATATAGGCCATTATTAGTTTTGAATGTTGTTTTCCATTCATCACCTTCTCTGATTCTAATTTGATAATATCCACTTTTTAAATTTATTTTAGAGAAACATGCAACACCACTTAAACAATCTATAAGATCATCAATACAAGGCAATGAAAATTTATACATGATTGTGATTTTGTTGATTGCTTGAGAATCTGTACACATTCTCCATCTACCATCCTTCTTTGGAGTTAACATTGTTGGAACAACACACAGACTTAAGCTTTCTCGGATGAGACCCTTATCCCTCAATTCCTACACTTGATTTTTAATCTCTTCATTCTCCCTTGGAGTCATTCTGTAGGCTGATTTTTTTGGAAGGTTGGCACCTGGAATGAAATCAATATGATGATTGACACTTCTAATGGGAGGCAACTTATGAGACAATTCATCCACTACAATATCAATTAACTCATTCAACATATTTTTAATTTCTTCTGGAAGGTCATTCAAATTTGTGCTTGTGAGGACTACCTTTGGCTTACCAATCAAAGCAAAATTTATCTCGTCATGCTTGATTTCTTGAAGGAAATATTTTCCACTAAATAACATTACCTTGGAGTGGTCTTCTTTTGGTGCTTTTTCATTCTTCAAAGGGAAGAGTACATGTTTTTCTCCATCCTTTTCAAAAGTATAGGTGTTTCTCCTTCCATCGTGTATTGCTTTCCTGTCATATTGCCATGGTCTTCCAAGCAAAATATGATACACATCCATAGGTATAACATCACAAAGAACTTTATTTTTATAACATCCTATTTGAAACTCGACTTCACATTGCTTATTAACTAATATCTGATGTCCCTTTTGCAACCATGAGACTTTGTAGGGAGTAGGATGTTTAGTTTTCCTCAAATTTAACTTTTTTACCATTTTTGTGGATACTAAATTATCAGTACTCTCAGTATCAATAATGACTTTGCAACATTTTCCTCTTGATTTACAGACAATTTTGAAAAATATTTTCCTTTGTGTAGGTTCATTTACTTCTTTAGGGGACTTTAATAAATTTATTTTCATCATTAAGGATTCATTAGTTTCAGGTGCATTTTCATGTGTAGAGGATTGTACACTTTCTGTATCAATTCGTTCCATACGTATGCTACCCTCACTAGAAGATCTTTCTGGACATTCATTAGATTTATGGCCAATTTAATTACATGAATAACAACTTACCATAAAAGATCGACTTCTACCTCTTTGATATGGTCTTCGTCCTCTGAAATCTCCTCTTGATGATGATTATGCTTGATGTGAACTATTGCCTTCTTCTTTCTGAATGGGAAGTCTTCCGCTTGAATATCCTCTACTTGATTGTCCTCTTAATGGTCCTTTGCTTGATTGTCTTCTGCTCCTTACTGTACTTCGTCCTCTTACTCTTTGACTCTACTTCCTTGCCAATTTTTCTTCTATCTTGAGGGTTGTCTGATAGGCTTCTTCAACAGTTTTCAGAGACAAAATATCTAATTCATCTTGTATTTCAAATCTTAGGCCATAAATATATCTAGCTAACTTTTCATCATTTTCTTCCACATGACCAAGCCTTATACTTAATCTATAAAATTATTTTGTATATTCTTTTATAGACATGAATTTCTGGTTGAGGTTTTGCATCTGTCGAAAAAGATTTAACTAATAATATCGAGGAATAAAGTTACCTTTGAGCTTGCCTACCATCTGATCCCAACTAGTGATCTTCCCTTTGCCTTTATTTCTCCATTCAGCTTGCACACTGACCCACCATAGTGCAATATGTCCTTTTAATCTAGTCACTGTGAATTTGACTTTCCTATCTTCAACTACATTTTCATAGTTGCAATATTTATCCATGGCACTGATCCAATTGGTCAGTTCTTTAGGATTTAAGTTTCCCTCGTACATAGGCACTTCCAATCTAGGCTTGTTGCTTAATCATGTGACCATCTTGACCATTTTCTCTTTTGGAGTTTCTTCTTCAACTTCAACTTCTTCTTTTGAGGATGCTTCTGCTTCGTTGATATCACCAATATCGACATCTCTTCTGCTTGTTGTCTCCAATGCATCTAATATCGTTCAAATATGCCTTACTTCATTGAGTAAGACTTAATTGACAGCTAATCTTCCTCAACCAATTCTAACTTCCCTAGCTCCTCTAACTTTCTATGTCATTTTTACACAAGTTTATAAATAATTACTCTCAATTATTATTAAAAAATTCCGTGAATCTTATATTCAAAACAAAATATGAAATAACAGAGACCCTCATAAGGGCTCCCCCAATGTACCAATAGTAAATTGAAGCGCACTTTTAGCACCGAATAAATATGAAATTTAAAAATAAATGTGGAATTCAATAATAATTGTACCATTATTTCCAATCTGCACATTATTTTAGGCTAGACTTACCATAATCATAACGTATATAATATATATATATATATATATATATAGATTAATTTATGACGACTACTCATGAGGAATTTCAACCTTCTACGAGATGGGCCTTACCAGATATAGCACCTTCTGAAGTCTATAGTGACTTAGCTCCTTTCCATCTAATTGCAACAACTAGAATTAGTATTAAAGAGTCTGTTAGTCAGGTCCAAGAGAACTCTGAGAGTATTCAGACAATACCACTGCTAAATCCTCAAGCCTTACAAGCAGAAGCAAAAAGGTTAAAGACAAACTATCTGCATCTTGGTTGCATTCGGGTTGGCATTAACCCTTTAGTCCATAAAGGATTAAAAACATTTGTGCTTGCTACTGTTAGAGATTTAACGCACAACAAATATAAAAATTCTATTATAGGTGGGATTGTAGCCCCTTTGTCTGATGGCCCTGTATATTTTGACTGTTTCCCAAATTTTTCCATATATGTGTTTGATGAAACCATTAAAGATATCTTACAGCTGCAAATCCATACTACTGGATTTGACATGAAAAGGAAAAGGAACAATATAGCCATCCAGACCAAAGCTTGTTTTAGACATACCAACACTTTATGGCCAGCAATCTGTCATACTCCCAGTCGTGATTCCAAATCAAGTGTGGTAGTCAAAACTGACCCAAAGAATCAAAAGATTGAGCATGTATTGATAAAATGGGAAAATCTGCAGTTCCCGAAACATTGGGTTGTAAATCACTCTAGGCCACAAATCCCTCGAAATATCACATCTGCCAACATCACTGAAAATGCCTCCAACGCAGTTATATCTTTCCCTCGCAGGTCAACTATTGATCGGAGAGGAATAGACGCTGCTTGTAAAGCATCCAAGTACTACAGAGATCCTTCCATTGTCGATACCGCCTGTTCTTCATCATTTTCTTCTTGTAAACATCCACAGCTTTTTGAATTAGCTCAGCTTGTTAATTTTTCTTCGTTAGAAGTAAAATGTCCAGATTGTACAAATGTCGTAAATCTGCTTAACCTAGCCGAACAAGATATTCATCTGCACCATAATCCTCGCACTGGTGTCACTCCTCCATCCACTTCCATCAGCTCATGTCCGAATCCTAAATGTTCTGATATTCCTTTCCCACATGAGCCTGAACCCGATTCTGATCGTGTTCTTATGATCCATACTATAGAAGAAGAAGACCCTAGGCTTACCCAGATGATTTGTTTAATGAGGCCAGCAAAGCCAAGATTTGGGTTGGGGAAACTTGAACAATCAGAACTGATTCTAGAATGCAGATTCAAACCGATTCCTTCTGACTGTAAAAAGCCTGCAGTCATGGAAATGCACAAATTTTTTGGACTTATGGATGGATGTTTAAAATCACAAATCAGTTCTAAATGGATGAAAGAAATGTTGAATTGGGATTTATATACAAATCCTCAAGCTGATGAATTTGACCAAGGATATACCTCAGATCAGAAAAATAAAATGGCCACAGACTGGAAACATTATATGGAAGTAAATAATGTCTGGATATCTTTCTATTCATGGAAAGATAAAATTGCTCCCATAAATGTTCTAACTGGTGCTACTTCTAGCAGTATGCCTGATAAGCATGGATGGACTGCAATTGATGGATCCACAGTTGAAACCTCCACTACTTTTCCCCCATATAAAGGAATCATTTTGGGAGAGAAAACAAATGCAGCCAAAGCCATCCCCCTGGTCCAAAAGGATGATAATGCCTTAAGAATTGATGGAAGAATTCAAAAGGTTAGTGAACAGCTAAATTGGACCAATACTGCTCTAAAAGGTCTAGAAATGAATATGGCTAAAGCAGAAGATGTAAAGAAGTGGTGAACCTACTTAGATCTTTCACGCTCTAACGACCTTCACAACGACATCTATGCCTCAAATGGCCTTGGCGTCCCTTCGATCCTTTGGCGAACTTCCTACGAACTTGGGATGAAAGCACAGAGAAAACTTCTACCACAGCGGACTCATAAATACACAGAAGTACTCAGTAACAGAAAGGCATACTCATTTTATTTCAGAATAGAGAAAATCTTATAGAATTTTTACAAAAATAGATTCCATACAGAGATAGACTAATCTCGCATTTTCCGGACTTTTCATAGCTCAGAATGGAGCAAGTTACTACCGAAGGCTTCTGGCGAGGTATAGGCTCTGTCTCAGAATCAGACTTAACACCCAAACATTTGACTCCCCTAATGGTTCGACCACTTTAGGTTCTTATCAGTGCCGAGCACACTGATACGCAGGCTTCTCAAACCAACTAAAGACTTTGAGTGATTTCTCGTGTTGCAAGCAGGTCAAACTAGATGTCCGCAGATGCAGAGCAGGAGAACACTCGATTCAAACACACACACCCAACTCTCTAAATGCCGATGCCCAACAAATGAACCTTACCCTCCTTATATAGGATGAGAAGGGGGGACAAACATTACTGTTGGTCGGACAGAAAACGACTTAAAGAATCATTACTTTTCAGTCTTTACCAAAGCGACGTCCGCACAAATATTCGGGTCAGACGGGTCAGACCGAATAATTGCTTTCGGGTAACGCATGTGATATAGTCTGTAAAGCAAATCAGACAAGTTATTATGACCATCAACACAGTGGATACTTTCATACAAAAATCCCACGAGAAAAGATTAAATGAGAAGATTTACACTATGGAAGCTTTTAAACAGTAAAGCCCACGGGAACACTGATCACAATTAAGCCCTTGTGATTGGTACATAATCAAAATACAGTCAGATCAGGGAATCTGTTTCTTTTATAAAGTAGATCATCACATGCCTTTGTATAGATTCTTCGGACTATCATGGGTTTGCCCAGTATGATCTGATGCTGTACTTTGGTTAAGACATACCATTCTAAGTGTTCTCTCATGTATTCTTGGAGGGAATAATTTGTCATGTGAAAAGGATCCCACTCTTGATCTGTCATTTCTTTGACTGTACTATATATGTGATGAAAACAATCTCCAATGTTGTACTCAGAACATTTATGACAATATTTTCTTTCATACCCTTCATGATATACTGGGTCCATGGCTGTTCTGTTAACCCCATAATCTGTCCACCAATTCTGGAACCATTCACATTGTAGATTTCTCTGGGTAGCTACCATTGTGCTAAATTTTAACTTTGTGTAATGGGTGTCTGTCCTGTCATCAATATTCATGAAATCCCACCACAGCTTCTTATAGTCTGAAAAATCATAGATCGTGTCGGGGAACATTACCTTAGGATCATTTCTAGGCCATCTAGCACATGGTTGGACTTGAGGGTGGTTAATCCACAAATCTCTGGTCCGGTAGATACAGTAATACGCTTCATAGATTCTTGTGTTACTGTCTCCATGGTGTCCGATACGCCCAATGTCATGAAAATTCGTTTCCAAGGTCTGTCTTGCAGTTCTGGCATCTGCTTTTGCTTTGTCATACATCATATCATGGATCCACTTTCTTCCTTTTGGGTAGACTTTTCTTTCAGGTACATAGTGCTGGAGATCAGTATGAGGCTGTAAGTTGGCATCAAGGACTTTTGTGTTCCTTAATTGCCATGTGGGTCTCCAGTTGTCTCTGTATGTGTCCCAATCTTGATTATCTGGAATAGTTCTCAGGACCTCACATTTTTGGTGTTGGTTCCACTCAGTAACAATCATCATGATATGTACTGCGTCTTATTCAAGGTATTCTCTGCTGAGAAAATCAGGAAGACAATTTTCTTTTCCTTTGATGTGTTCAATGGAAAAATCAAAATTTGCAAATAGTGCTTGCCATCTGGCAAACTTTGCTTCTTCTGGTTTCTTGATGTCCTTGGATAAGACCTTCTTCATTGCTGACGCATCCATTCTAAGAAGAAAAGGCTTGTTTATTAGGTACACTGCAAATTTGCTGATGCAATTCCAAGCAGCTTTCACTTCTCTTTCAATAACAGAATAATTATGTTCTGCTGGGCTCCATACTCCTGAGGCAAACTGTACCACTTGTTCTTCTTTATCAGTTTTTTGTTTCAGAATTCCTCCCCAGCCTTTGTCACTGGCGTCAGATTCAACTATCTTGAATGCCTCATCATCTGCTATATATAGTATGGGTAAAGACTTTACCTTTGCTTTGATTTCCTGCATTGCTCTGGTATGGGCATCTGGCCACTGAGGGGGGTTTTTGCCAAGCCTTTTATTGAGCACTTCCCTGTCACTGGCACAGTCCTGATAAAAGCTGCTTACATAATTCAGGCAACCAAGAAACCTTTGCAGTTGTGTCTTGTCCATTAAGACATCTAGAAATTTGTCTGCAAAGTCGATGGCATGTTGTTGCAGAGAGATTTGTCCATTAAAAATCTGGTGGCCTAAGAACTTTATAGAAGTCTGAAATACTTCTATTTTCTTTTTGCTGAGCACAAGTCCATTTTTCTGAACCAACTTCATGAAAATATTTACATGTTTGAAGTGATCATCAATATTTTTGGAAAAAACTAAAACATCATCAATATATACAAGTAACCAATGAAAATATGGCTTAAAAATATCATCCATGACCTTTTGAAACTTTGAAGGGGCATTTTTAAGACCAAATGGCATGACATTCCATTCATAGTGACCTGCAGGAATACTGAAAGCAGTTTTGAACTTATCTTCTTCATCAATGGCCACTTGCCAAAATCCTGCTTTTAAATCAAACTTTGAAAATACTTTGGCTCCTGCAATTCTTCTGATCAAATCACCTTTATGTGGAATGGGATAAGTATCATCGGCCAAAACTGAATTTAGAGGCTTGTAATTTATCACAAGTCTAGGGATACCTCTAATCTGTTCAGCTCTCTTGTTTACATAGAATCCATAGCAATTCCAAGGGCTAGTGGATTCTTTGATCAATCCTCTGTTGAGCAATTGCTGTATTTCTTGTTGGCACAGTTCTCTGTATTCTTGGCTCATAGGGATTGCTCTACTTCTACAGGGATTTCCTGTGTATCCTTCTTTGTAGGGCAACTTAATGGTATGTTGTTTTCTATGCCAGAAAGCATTTGGCTCTTCTGAGCAACATTTTTCTTCCAGTTTTCCTTTCAGTTCTTGAATTTTTCTTTTGATTTGGGGTAGTTTCAGCTGTTCTTCTACTCTTAGTGTGCTTTTTAGATCTTTAAGATCTGATAGCAAAGATTCTGATTTGTCTAATTTCTGCATAACTTGAACCATAGTAGAAACTCTTGGAGTTGAAACATAAGGAAGCTCAATCCTTTTTCTTGAACCCTTAGATGTGGGTACAGAAATAAAATAACCAGCTCTACTCCCCTCCATCCTTGTTGAACCATGCGGTTCGACTGTAGCTAAAAAGACATTCCCTAATATACAATCAACAAGGATGTTTGCTATGGCAAACTTCATGTATACACAATGGGTGTCAAAACATAGTGAGGCTCTAGGAATTTCATACTTGAGTTTCTTATTTCCTAGGCCTACAACTTCTCTTTCAGCGGAGACCCAATATTTTGCTGGAACATTTCTGATGTTAAGAATATTAATATCTGCACCAGAATCTAATAATGCAGTCATGAAAAACACTTGGCCTTGGATACAGATTTTTACCTTGACATGGTGTTGTTGGTATGTGATGGTAAACAGTCTCATATCCTAAAAGCCAAAATTTGGATCTGGCCTTCCTTCTGCAACTTGGATTTCTTGGCTATGGGCTGCTGTGTTCCATTATTCTTCTTCTAGTTTAATTTCTTTGCCTTTCTTAATTTCTGCAATTTGAGCTCTGATTGCAGAAATCTCTGCTTTGACTTGGTGAATTTCACCACTCACTTCTCCCAAAGTCAGGGATCTTACTTTCCCAGGTTTCTGGTGATGCATTTGGAAAGATTTAGTGTTCCTTTCATAGGATGCATCAATAAACAAAGGCTTCTTACCTGATTCTTTTGAAGCTTTTGATTTAAGTTGGTCTGCGAATGCTTCTATCAGGCGGTTCTTCATGGCCCCATCTTCCCTTGTCCTAATATGTGATAAAATCTTCATTTCTGCCTCTTCTTCAGTAGATGCCATTAGAACCTTTTCTTTAGGAGGCTTTGTTCTTTCTTCCTCTTCGCTGGAATTGTAAAAAATTTCAGAATTATCTTCATAAAATATATGACATGCACATTCTTCAGAATCAGAACAAGAACATTCAGATGATTCAGAATCTGTATACTGGCCCATATTAACTTGGAATTCTTCTTCTGAAGTGCTAAAAGAATCGAGAGACGATTCTTCTAGTTGGTGTTGCTGGGCTGAGATATGAAGATTTGGGCATCTTTCTGTAACATGGGTTTTTGATTTACATCTCATGCAAAAAATTGGTCCTGAATACTCTTTCTTAACCTGTTTAGCTTTTTGAGCATAAACAACTGTCTTTTTTCCCTTATTAAGCTTAGATTCTTCTCCTTGGGGACATCTTGAAGCTGTATGCCCAGTCTGACCACACAACCAGCAAGTGATTTTATTCCATTTTTCTTGCTTGGATGTATGCAGATGGATGTCAGAAGGAGTATAATAATGGGTTTTTGGGATATATTTGTAATGACCTTTCTATTTATGGCTTCTATCCCTTGTAGAATAATTCCTTCTATTTCTCGGGTAATTCTTTCTATTTTTGTAGAAAGTCTCTTTGAATTCCCTTTTGGCTCTTTTCCTAGACTTTCTCTTTTTGACCAATGGGTCATCTATTGTCAGTCCATACTTGTTGCAAATGGACTTCCTATCTGGTAGTCTGGACAATTTTTCCAAGGACTTGTTTACCTTCAAGCTGGTACAAAGACTTACCAGTGTCCTTGTAATATGGGAATAAATTTCTCCCCATGTATAAGACTCAAAAGGCAACTGGAAAATTTCTTGCAATCTAATATAGTCAACAAACTTAGAGGGGAGAGCAGCTAGATATTCCTGCTTCCTGAGCAGATTATTGGAATCTTTCACCTCATAGATTCTCTGCATCCAATCTCTATGGAAGTCATCAAATTGAGACATCTTATGACATTTGAGGTTCATCAAAATGACCTCATGTTTGTTGGCAATTTCTGTTTCACATCCACACCAATGTTCTAAGATCATTGACGTTAGAGCACCAATCATATTGCTTATTACAGTACCATCAGGATTATGAATAACATCTCCTTTTTCATCCTTGAGAACTTCTGCTTCCATGGTTTCAATAAGTTTAGGAGAAGATTCAGCTTCCCACCATCTGAGAAGAGTACCTGTAAAACATTGGATAATGGTTCTGCAAGCATCTACCTCTGATTTTCCTCTAAGACACATGAGTTTATATTCAGTATACATTAAATCAATAATCTGGCAAATTTGGCCAATACTCATGTTGTCTATGTTCCATTCTCTGTGGGAATCAGGGAAGAAAGTATGAGCTTCAGGCAATTTTCCCTTCCCTTCAATGTCAGCAGCAGAATATCTGGAAAATCTATGTTCAAGAGGTTCATAGATTGGGAGGATTTGTGTTTCCTGAGACTTTTGTTCTTCGGCTTCTGGTTCCCTAAATAAGGAGGCAATACTGATGTGTTCAGACTCCTCACTCTTTGAGATGATTTCTTTGGGAAACAGCAGAGGGAACTTTTCTACATTTCTTATTGGATTTTCAATCTTTATATTTCTTTTCACCAAGAAAGAATTTGGAACTGGCTTTTCAACTTTTGTGACCTGCATCTTTTCAAATTTCTCATTTAAGCCAGTAAGGAGTATCTTAGTTACATCAATATGTCCAACTAAGTTTTCTCCTATTTCTTCAATTTTATTCAATGATTCCCTTGTGTAAGAGCGAGTCATACTGGAATCAAACTGTATACTATTCAAACAAGAATTTACACCATTAAATGAAGACTGTACAATATCTACTTGCTTCTTTACATCTTCTGCTTTAGCCATATTCATTTCTAGACCTTTTGGAGCAATATTGGTCCAATTTAGCTGTTCACTAACCTTTTGAATTCTTCCATCAATTCCTAAGGCATTATCATCCTTTTGGACCAGGGGGATGGCTTTGGCTGCATTTGTTTTCTCTCCCAAAATGATTTCTTTATATGGGGGAAAAGTAGTGGAGGTTTCAACTGTGGATCCATCAATTGCAGTCCATCCATGCTTATCAGGCATACTGCTAGAAGTAGCACCAGTTAGAACATTTATGGGAGCAATTTTATCTTTCCATGAATAGAAAGATATCCAGACATTATTTACTTCCATATAATGTTTCCAGTCTGTGGCCATTTTCTTTTTCTAATCTGAGGTATATCCTTGGTCAAATTCATCTGCTTGAGGATTTGTATATAAATCCCAATTCAACATTTCTTTCATCCATTTAGAACTGATTTGTGATTTTAAACATCCATCCATAAGTCCAAAAAAATTGTGCATTTCCATGACTGCAGGCTTTTTACAGTCAGAAGGAATCTGTTTGAATCTGCATTCTGGAATCAGTTCTGATTGTTCAAGTTTCCCCAACCCAAATCTTGGCTTTGCTGGCCTCATTAAACAAATCATCTGGGTAAGCCTAGGGTCTTCTTCTTCTATAGTATGGATCATAAGAACATGATCAGAATCGGGTTCAGGCTCATGTGGGAAAGGAATATCAGAACATTTAGGATTCGGACATGAGCTAATGGAAGTGGATGGAGGAGCGACACCAGTGCGAGGATTATGGTGCAGATGAATATCTTGTTCGGCTAGGTTAAGCAGATTTACGACATTTGTACAATCTGGACATTTTACTTCTAACAAAGAAAAATTAACAAGCTGAGCTAATTCAAAAAGCTGTGGATGTTTACAAGAAGAAAATGATGAAGAACAGGCGGTATCGACAATGGAAGGATCTCTGTAGTACTTGGATGCTTTACAAGCAGCGTCTATTCCTCTCCGATCAATAGTTGACCTGCGAGGGAAAGATATAACTGCGTTGGAGGCATTTTCAGTGATGTTGGCAGATGTGATATTTCGAGGGATTTGTGGCCTAGAGTGATTTACCACCCAATGTTCAGGGAACTGCAGATTTTCCCATTTTATCAATACATGCTCAATCTTTTGATTCTTTGGGTCAGTTTTGACTACCACACTTGATTTGGAATCACGACTGGGAGTATGACGGATTGCTGGCCATAAAGTGTTGGTATGTCTAAAACAAGCTTTGGTCTGGATGGCTATATTGTTCCTTTTCCTTTTCATGTCAAATCCAGTAGTATGGATTTGCAGCTGTAAGATATCTTTAATGGTTTCATCAAACACATATATGGAAAAATTTGGGAAACAGTCAAAATATACAGGGCCATCAGACAAAGGGGCTACAATCCCACCTATAATAGAATCTGTATATCTGTTGTGCGTTAAATCTCTAACAGTAGCAAGCACAAATGTTTTTAATCCTTTGTGGACTAAAGGGTTAATGCCAACCCGAATGCAACCAAGATGCAGATAGTTTGTCTTTAACCTTTTTGCTTCTGCTTGTAAGGCTTGAGGATTTAGCAGTGGTATTGTCTTTATACTCTCAGAGTTCTCTTGGACCTGACTAACAGACTCTTTAATACTAATTCTAGTTGCTGCAATTAGATGGAAAGGAGCTAAGTCACTATAGACTTCAGAAGGTGCTATATCTGGTAAGGCCCATCTCGCAGAAGGTTGAAATTCCTCATGAGTTAGTTCAACAGAATTTAAAGTCTTACTTGAACTATTTTCAAACATTTCTTTAAGAGGATTTTCTTCAGGATGAGAATCGTTTTCTTCAAGCTCTCTGAATGAAATAGATTTTCTAAATGACTCCATTCTTGCTTAGAATATTATAGATCTGAGTACCAACCTTTAGAACCAGACGTTACTGGCTCTGATACCAATTTCTAGCAGGGGCTCCTGTCACGAGCTTGCTCTTTCTCTGTGTCTTTAAGTCTTTCTCTAGTAGCCAACTCCTGATGAACCAGTGGTGAACCTACTTAGATCTTTCACGCTCTGACGACCTTCACAACGGCATCTATGCCTCAAATGGCCTTGGCGTCCCTTCGATCCTTTGGCGAACTTCCTGCGAACTTGGGATGAAAGCACAGAGAAAACTTCTACCACAGCGGATTCATAAATACACAGAAGTACTCAGTAACAGAAAGGCATACTCATTTTATTTCAGAATAGAGAAAATCTTACAGAATTTTTACAGAAATAGATTCCATACAGAGATAGACTAATCTCGCATTTTCAGGACTTTTCACAGCTCAGAATCGAGCAAGTTACTACCGAAGGCTTCTGGCGAGGTATAGGCTCTGTCTCAGAATCAGACTTAACACCCAAACATTTGATTCCCCTAATGGTTCGGCCACTTTAGGTTCTTATCAGTGCCGAGCACACTGATATACGTGAGCATTTCATTTAAAATTAAACCTTCACATATATATTATCCAGCACGGAATTTCATGCTCACTTAATTGACCAACGTGAATATTAATTCACTTAGACTTCAATACGATTCCTTCCCCGCATATATATTCAAAGTTGAATTCTGTGCACGCTGTTTCCAATCAGGCCAGCACCAGACTTCACAATAATTCACGCACTCCACGCTGTCTCCAATCAGGCAAGCACCAGACTTCACAATAATTCACGCACTCCAGACTGTCTTCAATCAGGCAAAGCACCAGTCTTCACAATAATTCAGGCACTCAGCTTTGAATATTTATTTCAGGCACAATAAATAATCAATGGCAAACAACTTCGAACATGAATATTCAGATTGCATTACTTGCCATACTATTTGTGAATGGATATAGTCATTAATTTAAGATTTATTAAACATCCAAAAGAATAGCCCTCCTCCACTTGGGCTGTGAAACCCTTAGCTTCTGGTAGTGGAAATATTTTCTCATTACAAGACCAACTCAATACACCATGAGTGGCATTCCCAATGTTACATCAAAATAAACAAGATTTATTGTGCTACAGAGTATAGAGCATGGAGTAGCATTTACTCTGCTGTATTGAAACTCAGAATTTGTTTTCGATTATGTAACAAGAGCAGATTTGGGCACTCTCCTAATGAACTCCAGTGTAGCCTTGACAGCGTTCCTAGCTGCCAGGGGCCCAAAAATAGCGATTGGATTCTCCCCCTGCTGCGATCCAGCCAAATCAGACATCCCTCTGAAAACAATGACATTCAGTTTGTTTGACAAACAAGTCTGCAAATACCCACAAAAACATCAGGATATACAACATTTATCAATTCACCAAACTCCAATCTAAACATTCAACATGCAGATACTACCCAATCAACCAGAATACAAGAATAGAACCTTAAACAAACAGCATTCATAGCCTACTCAGGGTATAAGATGGGAATTTGTTTTATAGACTGATCAACTTACTAGAACTACTGCTGCACTCTCTTCATCCACAGAAGCCACTTGAAAATGCTTGAAAAGAAACTCTCTGTAAGGAGCGTTGTCAATAAAAATATTTGCAGTGGAGGCCCTCAGCCCAACAACCATTTTAGCCGGCCTTGGAAGGCAAACAGTTGAGTTCAAACATGATAACAATTTAATTCCCTATATACAAAAGCGTGCATTAGGTGTTAAGAGTGATTAGAAATATCAACTGAAGATGTGTGAGTGAGTCACTGTGTACAAAAATGAACAGAAGAGGCAGAGGTATAAGGTTCACCTCAAATTTTCTTGCAATTTCAAACCACTGTGAGCTCGTTTTGGCCCAGAGTAAGTTTTCGGGCACATTGGGTTTCCCTGATTCGCTGTAAAACTCCTCGGGTTGGTACGATATCTTTCCCAGACGATTAATTTTCTTTCCTTGGGGAACATTGTAGTCCCCTATTACTAACCTTCCCACACTAACAGCCTCCTCCGTGTCGTTTAATTTCTGTAAAGATAATAGACATCTGAAATTACCTCAATTTTTTTAGAAAGGTCTGACTAATTTCCCACCATTAACCTTCCAAAACTAATTAGTTCCAAAGAAATATGGGTACAATTTATAATGCCTGGAATGTGAATGTCCGAGAAGATGCAATTAGAAATAAGCTTACCAGCCATTCCCAGATTCCAGTGTGGGCAACATATTTGGGGACTGTTACATCCCCTATTGAAAGAGAATTGTTTGCATTGCCAGCAATGCCAAAATGCACAACTCCAACTATATTAAATAGATCAGACATCATCTGAGTCGTTACACCTGCATTCCACTGTTACCAAGCACTGCAAAAAGTTTATCCTCATCCCTTGACCACCATAGAAGCAAAAGACTAATGCATCTGGTGATTGCATAGACATTGATATTATTAATGGGTTGAAAAGGGTTTGGGATCACAGTACCATTCCTACACCGCATCTTACATAGATCACCTTTTTGCCATAGATTGTTCCAATGCGAAATCTGCGACCTGCTTAAATTTTAAATCAATAATATGAAAAAAACAAATAGATTTGTGAACTAGACAAGCTTGGGAGATGACGAGCGAATCTGGTACCAGAAAAGTCAAGCAATGGGTATTTGGGATGAGGCTTCAGAACTTTTGTGGACATGAAGGCAGCTTCTTCTGGTGGATACACAGTGACCAAACCAATCCATGGTCCTTCTTTATTGATCTCACCGGCCATTCTGAGCGCCTTCTTGTTCCAAGGAAGAGCTGTAGCCGTCTCATATGTTAACGCCGCCAACATTACCATAACTGTAACATGAAGAGTCACTGCCTTGAATTCCATACTGTCCAGCCACTGTAATATGATTGTAATTCGTGCTCCTGATCCAATCACGAAGCCTACGAATCCTAAATCGAAGCGAAGCGAACAGAGTGATTGGGTATCTGAGAAGAAGGATAAAAGGAGTCTCCATCTGTCAGTCAAGTTCGGTGGCTTTAGACTGCGAAACATCGTGGGTCATTGGTCCAGCGATCAGTTGGGTCGCAGCATTATTCTATAAAAATAAATACTAACCGTGAAAAACGTGGAAATTATATTATTTTTTTATTCGTGCTCCTGATCCAATCACGAAGCCTACGAATCCTAAATCGAAGCAAAGCGAACAGAGTGATTGGGTATCTGAAAAGAAGGATAAAGGGAGGCAGTAGTCTATAAAGCGACTTTTTGAAAGCTTTTCCGGCGGATTTTTCTGGTTAAAATCCGGTAGCAATTCATTGGAATCCCAAGTTTGATAGCTAGTGTCTTTCTGTACAATCCCTGGCTCCCAGGGGTTTTTCAGGGCGCTGAATCCAAATATGCAGTTAAAAAACCATTTTAACTGCTAAAAATCAAAATTTAACCTCATTTCTTCAGCCGGATTCCGTCACCGGAATCTCCAAAAAGTCACATTATAGACAACTCCTAAAAGGAGTCTCCATCTGTCAGTCAAGTTCGGCGGATTTAGACTGCGAAACATCGCGGGTCATTGGTCCAACGATCAGTTGGGTCGCAGCATTATTCTATAAAAATAAATACTAACCGTGAAAAACGCGGAAATTATATTATTATTTTTTTAACCAAAAGAATATAATATTGGAAAAAAATTAAATTTTTCAAAAAAATTGTTTAAATTAATATTATTTTTGAGACATGTTTTTGAAATTTATTTGTCGAGGCTTTTCTAATCAGCAAGTGTGGAAGTTTTTCCGGTGGGTTTTTCCTGTTTAATTTCTCTAAAATCCAACATAAATTCATTGAAATCGCAGATTGATAGGTAAACCTTGCACAATAGAAGTGCCCTGAAGATTTTTCTCCAAAAAAATTGCACTATAGACATCTCCTTATTTATTAAAGTTCAATTTTTTATAATAAGGAATCTAACTTGCATTGAATTAATTTTGATTCCTAGTGCTTCAAACTGTTTATAATAAGGAATCTAACTTGCATTAAATCAATTTTGATTCATAGTGCTCTTTATTGTGTCGTCATATTATGTAAAGATAAAGAAGACATACACGTAATATTTATAAATCTCAGTAAATAGTAAATGAGAGGATTGGGAGGTACTATTTATAAATCCAAGGAGCAAGATGATAGAGATTTTATTCAAATTGGAATTGTTTCTCTTTTGTGAGCACAACAACCAAAGCTTTTGATCTTCAAAAAGCACTACTAAGATGTAATTTTAATAGTACTATTTATAAGATGGAGCAAATAGTAAATGAGAAGATTGGGAGGTACTATTTATTTATAAATCCAAGGAGCAAGATGATAGAGATTTTATTCAAATTGCAATTGTTTTTCTTTTGTGAGCACAACAACCAAAGCTTTCGATCTTCAAAGCCCACTACTAAGATGTAATTTTAATAAATAAGTGATATATGCATGCATAACCTCCACAAAAATAAAATTATATTGTATACAAATGATAACATTAAGATGATATGGAGAAAAATTACTAACATTCTTTTTTTAATTGTCATAGTATATAGAAAAATGAGTAATAAAGAAAAAACCATTAAAATAATTACAAGTACAACATATTATGAAAGTTTTACTTACCCTTCAACTAAAATAATTTTGAACCAGCCTAGATGCATCTTAACTCTAGATCTATCAAGTGCCAAGGTGGATAAAATCTCTCATGGTGCAAACGTTCCCTCAAGTTATGCACTCAAAAAAGAGGTTTGCACCTATAGAGATTTGATCCTTCTCGACACTTGATACATCCATAGTTGAGATGGATCCAGGTTGGTTTGTTACTGAAACCATTTTATTTTAGTGATTATTCATATTAATTAGTTTATTTGGACTTTTGAGTGCCATCAACTATTTCACGTTGTATCTTACAATGCTTTTTACATTTCCATAATGCTTGATTCCAATCCATTCCCACTTATTTTTGGTCTTCCTTGCTTGTTTGTGAACATATGCGAACTAATTGGCATAATATTCTTGGTCATCAGTGTCCAATATTTGAGAATCATGAACAAAGAGGTAAGTATAGTAATAACACATGAGATTTTAAGATTTTGACATTGATGCTTGATGATGTTGGTGGGGTAAATAAAAACCATAAATGAAAATCTTTTATTTTTTTTGAATTGGGGAATTAGTCCAGGTTTTTCTTCCCATATCCAAGCCTACAAGTTATACTAAGGAAAATGCATATAAAATGTAAGGATGGATGCAACCCCTATTATTTAGTTCACTCTCGCTTTAAGTAGGATTCGTTTCCACCCAAGTACATGACTATAACATTAGATTTTCAATACTTAAAGTGTGTGGAGATTTGGGAAATTCGTAATTTTTTATCATGGGTTGCAAATCAACATCATTAATTCCTTTATTGCAAACTAAATATCATTCAAAAGGAAGACAAAACTAATTGAATGTAACTCCGTCGACCTCGGGTGAGGAGCCCCTTAGGTTGTCACACTGTCGTCTCACGTTAATGATAAAAAACAAACAATACAAATTTATAGGAATACATTTAGTTAGTGAGATAATATAGATTCTCGAATAATAGGAACTAAATCCTAAATAAAACAATAATCTAAACGATCTAACAACTTTCTCCATTATTTCTAAGTCTCCCCCTTAATGGAGAAAAGATTAAATTCCACACCTAATATCTCCCTAAACAACTCAAATTTCATCTTCCCAAGGGGCTTTGTAAAAATATCAACAACATTTTCACAAGTATTACAATATTCAAGAAAAATTTCCTTAGATTGTATCGTCTCTCTAACAAAATGAAACTGAGCAACAACATGCTTTGTTCTTGCATGATACATCATATTGTTTTCCAACTTGATCGAGATCTGGTTGTCACATTTGATAATTGTGGCCTTTTGTTGCTTTTCTCCAACATCTTAAAGAACTGATCTCCTCAACCAAAAAACTTCACAAGTTCTTGTACACAAATCTTTATAGTCTGCCTCAGTAGATGAGAACGATACAATAGGTTGCTTTTTGCTGCTCCATGAAACAATCCCAGATCCAATGCTAAAATAATAACCTGTAGTAGATATTCTATCATCTGGATTACTAACCCAATCTGAATCTGAGTAACCTATAAGCTCAACATCAAACAAATTAGTATACTTAAGACCAAAATCAGTTGTTCCTTTAAGGTAGCTAACTAAATCTTTCATTGCTCTCCAATGACTTTCTAGAGGTCTGGCCAAAAACTAACTTAACACGCTAACAGAGTATGTTATGTCAGGTCTAGTTATAATAAGATAATTCAAGCTTCCAACCAATTGTTTATCCAATGTACCATCAACCTCCTTTGAGCCATCATCAAAGTGAAGTTTCACATTATGTTGCATTGGAACAAAAATAGCAATGCATTGATCCATCCTAAACTTTTTAAGCACTTTGCTGACATACTTACCCTAAGAAACAAAAGTTTGACAAACATCTCTCCAAACTTCAAGACCTAAACAGTAATGTAACTCACCAAGATATTTCATCTCAACTACTTGTGACATTTGCACCTTAATTTCGTCAATTAGTTTAGTTGAATTTATGTAATAATTAAATCATCAACATACAAAGAAATTGGTACTACATGCCCTTTTGCATCAAACTTGGTATACATATTCACATTACTTTGGCTTCTCATAAAATCCTGTTGAAGAAAGAAAGAATCTATTTTCTCATACCATGACCTAGGTGCCTACATCAGCCCATACAAAGCTTTCTTTAATTTGCAAACTAAATGTTTCTGCGCCTTTTTCACAAACCCTTTTGGTTGTGTCAAATACACCTCCTCCTTTAAATCACCATTCATAAAATCATATTTTACATCTAATTGTTGCAAATTCCAATGGTACTTTGTAGCTAATGTAATTAACAATCTAATAGTATTTAATTTAGCTACAAGTGCAAATGTTTTTGCATAATCAATACCCTCTTTTTGTGAATACCTTTTTGCCACCAATCTAGCTTTATACTTATCTATACTTCCATCTGCTTTAAGCTTGGGTTTGTATAACCCTTTACATCCTATGGGCTCTTTACCTTTAGGAAATTTAGTCAATTCCTAGGGTTTTATTTTAATTATAGATTCATATTCTTCCTTCATTTTTTTTCTCTACTCTTCATGTTCATTAGCTTCATTAAAACTCATGGGTTCTATGATATTCAAAACACTACTCATTAGGGCATAGTATTTATACATTTTAGGTAGGTGAGTCTGTCAAGTAAATCTCCTTCGTACTTCACTATCTTCATCCCTGTTCTCTGAATGTACTTCTCCACCTCTAGGGGTGATGTCCATATCACTGAATTCTTCCTCAAGTTTTTGGTGCTCACTATTTTCTTCTTTTGCTTTATTATCTTCAACTTCAAGAAACATGTACCACCTTTCATAGCTATTTTCCTTGTTACCTTCATCTGCCGTTTCATGGAAAATTACATCTCTACTTGCAAATACTTTTGAGTAGATGGATCAAACATTTTATATGTTTTAAATTATGAAAAGTATCCTACAAAGATGAATTTGATACCTTTAGCATCAAGTTTCTTTCTATTCTCCTTTGAAATATGTGCAAAAGGTTTACACCCAAATACCCTCAAATGATGAACTGTTGGTTCAAAACCATACAAGGCATCAAATGGGGTCTTGAGATCAATATACCTTGTTGGTCTTCTATTCTTTAAATAAACAACAATACTAATGGCCTCTTCCCAAAAAGAATTTGAGAGATTCTTATCTTTGAGCATACTCCGAGCACACTCCACCAATGTTCTATTTTTCCTTTCTGCAACACAGTTTTGTTGTGGAGTGTAGCGTACTGTAAATTGCCGCACTATTCCATGATCCTTGCAGTGCTTGATGAGGTTCCCCAACCTATATTCTCCCCGTTGATCTGAACGAAGGATCTTTATGAACTTCCATGTCTTATTCTTTACCATGTTTTTGAATTCTTTACAATACTAAAAAACATCACTCTTTCTCCGAAGGAAGCACACCCAAGTGTACCTTATTCAATCATCAATAAACAACAAAAAATAATAAGCACTTCCAAGGGATCTGATCTGCATGGGTCCAAAAACATCAGGATGCAAAAGTTCTAATACATCTCTTCTTCTCCTATCAAAATTAGAGGGGAATTCATCTCTGTGAATTTTTCCCAATGCACAACCTTCACAAGTAGCATACTCATTCTTTAACATATGGAGTCCTTCAACCATTATTTGTTTCTTCAACAAAAACAAATCATGATAATTGATATGACCATACCTCTAGTGCCAAAGGCGTTTTGTTGACATAGTTGTTGAATTCAATGCTTGATGACTCTTGTTGGTGGCATCAAGCTTCTACAAGCCTCCAATCCTAACTCTTGAAGCAAATGGTTTGTAGTGATCCAACAAATCCTTTGCTATGCAATGTGTTTTAAATAATTCAACCTTCATATTCTCATTTGTGGTTGCGGTCACAAAGATCATATTTTTCTTGATCCTAGGCTCATACATATCATTATGAATGCGCCTTACACTGCCATTTAGTAAAGTCACTGGAATATCTCCATATCCCATGATCTGATGTGCACGGTCATCTCCAAGATAAATATTTCCTCCATTATTTATTTCCTTGAAGTTTTCATATCAATCCTTATTGCATGCCATATGAATCGAGGCTCCAAAGTCCTCAAACCAAGCATTAACATCATCTGTTTTAGCAGACAATGCAACATCAGACATAAACAACTTAAGATTTTTGAGATCAGAGTTTAGACCTTCTCCTGCAAAATGCTTTGAATGTCTTATGTGCTTATTATGCCTAGCTTCATCACTTTTCTTCTTATAAGAGTCTCTGGTAAGGTTACCACTTTTACCATAATATAATTTTTTAAATCCAAAATCATTTTTGATAGATGACATACCTTGATTTGGTTTGGGAAATGGTATTTTCTAAGATAGACTTCTAGCTTTACTTCCTCCTCCTTGTTTCCCTTTGAATAATTTCTTCTTTGTTGAAAGTGCTAAGTTTGGATTTTGTGGATTTAAATTGTTGTGCCTCTCTTCTTCTTGCATCAATATATCTATCAATTCCTCAAAAGTATGTGCTTTCTCCATTACTGTAAGACCTGTAATAAACATCTAATAGTCCTCTGACATTCCATTTAATGTGATTGTCACAAGCTTGGTACTAGGTACTGATTCTCCTATGTCTCCCAACTTATATTTCAAATCCTTAATTCTTGAAACAAAAGAACTAACAGATTCATTTTCTTCCATTTTAATATACAGGAGCTTACTTTTCAGAAAGAGGACTCGATTTGTATTTTTAGTTTCATACAAATCCTTCAATGTATTCCATGTTTCATTAGAGGTCTGATCGTCACGAATATGAGGAATTATATTGTATTTCATGGAAATTATTAATGTTGGCTTAGTGGGTCCTAACCCAGGTTTAGAGTTAGTTTTTCCAAACAAATCCCTACACTACTGGCCCTTTCGACATAAATCCATGGAGCGCGGACTGAAGTCTCACCCAAAGCAGTATGGGGGGATGTTGGAGCCAAGTTTATGCACCCAGAGATTAGTGTAATGTCGTTTTATGCAATAAACCTGCCTTCGCGCAGATCAATAAACATTTTAGGCTTATCAATATAACATACTGTAACCAACCTCTAGACCTTCGCAAAGGTCTATGACTATCTTTCGTGGACCCTAAATAGGTGAACCAAACACTTATGCACCCCTGTGATTACTCCTAATTCCGTATTTGCTTAAATCGGCTTAAGTGTCTGATAACTTTAACATGAAACAAGATATTCTCCACATAAACAGTTATATTACTTGTGTTTGTATAACAATATAAATTATGTAAAATCACACATCAATACAACATTAATTCATAAACCCATCATTCATCATAACAGAATAGTGCATTCATTCATAACAAAAGTAAATAGATAAACACAAGAATTTTTGGAATAATCTCTTTATTAATGCATTAGTTTTACTTACAGACTCAAGACTTCCCTGCGCACTCAGCTCCAAGGGTCCATGCACCTAGCTGCGGAGCAAGGATAATTTTAGGGGCGAATGTTCGCCCTTTGGCGAAATTAAGGGGTTTTAAATTTTTAGTGGGTGAATATTTTGTATC
>APFE031550059.1:70115-107555 GCA_000404065.3 Pinus taeda
TAGTACAAAGTGTGAAAAAGTGGAAACATTACCTAATGGGTAAAGAAACAATCATACATACAGATCATCAACCACTTCAATATTTTCACTCACAAACTAAATTGCAGCAATCAAGACATTATAGGTGGATGGGTTTTTTGCAGCAATTTCATCTTGTCATTAGATATAAGAAGGGAATACACAATAAGGTTGTAGACATGTTATCAATACCAATCAAAAATGCATCTTCTATACTTAAGCATAACTCAGTAATGCATGAAAGTTACATTGAACAATATGCTCAAGATGTATATTTTAAAGATGTATATGCAACTTTAAGTCACGGAAAGCAGGTAGAAGAATTGGATTATTATGTAAATAACGAACTCTTATATCATTTGGGAAAGTTATGCATTCCACAAACTGAAAGAGTTAACATAATTCAAGAAGCACATACTTCTCTTATATCAGGTCATTTTGGTGTAAGTAAAACAGTTGCACAATTACAAAGGTTCTGATATTGGCCAAGAATGCATGAGACAATTTCAAGATATATCAAAGGATGTACAATGTGTACTACAAGCAAACCAAGTAATAGAAAATTAGGCTTGTACACTCCACTTCCAATTCCTTCTCGTCCTTAGGAAAGTGTTTCCATGGATTTTGTTTGGGGATTGCCAAAGTCTAGAAAGGTCATGATTATTTGTATGTTGTTGTGGATAGGTTCATTAAAATGTGTATTTTAATACCATGTAGAAAGCAAGTTACAATTGAACAAACAGCAAAGTTATTCTTTCAGAATGTATGGGTTCATTTTGGGTTACCCACTTCTATTGTATCTGATCGAGATTGTCGATTAGTTGGGAACTTTTTGGTCAAGTATATGGGAGTTGATGGACACCAGGTTGAAGAAGAGCACATCATTTCATCCACAAACAGATGGTCAGGCAGAAGTGGTCAATAGGACAGTGATCCATTTGCTCATAGGCTATTGCAGCAAGCATTCCAACCTTTGGGATGACCATTGGTGTTATGTGCAGCATGCTTACAACCGTGCCAAGCACTCCTCTACTCAGAGATCTCCTTTTGAGACTTGTTTTGGTTTTATACCAAAGCCTCCCTTGGATTTTGTCTTTGGTAAAGACATAGAAGTTGATGGACACAGTGATGTGGACAAAGCAACCAAGTTCATTGAACATATCCAAGAAATTCACCAGGCAGTACAAGAACAGCGGGAAAGAAGTCAAGCCAAGTATAAGGCAAGATATGACAAGCATCGAGTTGAGCATAGTTTTCAAGTTGGTGATCAAGTCTGGCTGTGCATCAACAAAGACGGAATGCAAGGTGAAGGTAAGAAGCTAAAACCAATAAGGTATGGAGCTTTCAAGGTACCTGATAAAATTGGTGAAAATGCTTTTCGCCTTGATTTTCCAGCTTATATGCAGATCTATTCAATCGTTAATGCAGAAAACTTGAGATCGTATGAACCTTCATTGATTGAAGATCCTGAAGAGCAAATTCAGTTGCCTTCTATTGAGGATATGTTGCCTGAATATCTCAATGAGTTATAGGAAGACACAGTTCTGGACAGGAAGGTGAGAACTACGTGTCGAGGGGATGTTGAGTACCTGAAAGTAGGGCCCAAAGGTTCAAATCCAAGCAAAGCATGATGGATAGAAGTTCAACAAGTGAGGGAGCTATATCCTCACTTGATCGATGCCTAAAAATCAACTTTTGGTGATCCAAAAGCTTCTAAGTGGGAAGGCGTGATCCAAAATGGATCTTAAACCCTCTAAACCTCTAAGTCTTCAAGTATCGGAAAACACTATCGCATGGGAAAAACACTAAGAAATGGCGTAAATAAAGCTAAGCAGGGGTTCAAATGGCACTTCACAGGAGCTATTGGATCGGATAGATCAATGGTCCAGATCAAATCAGTAGATCACATCGGCAGAGGTCAGTGAGGCATATCAGTGCTAACCCTGAGTAGGTTGCGACTATGATCCAGTGATATAACATGGACCGTCGGATCGGTGCGCAAATCAATGGCAAAGACCACATATATCGCATCGCAGATTTAAAGGGGAAAGGCCCAAACCACAGGCCCAAAGACTTGGCGATATGCGATTGCGACTTATTGCATCGCAAAATATAAAGGGGTGATGCCAATGGACCATGAAACAATGATACGCTGATGTGTTGATAGTCGATAAGGCCGATTGGAGCGATTAGAGATCAGAGATTGGGGAAGTGAAGCGAAATGCGCTATATGCAATGAGTAGACCCGACAGGTTTATAAATTCTCCTCTCTAATATTTTAGTTCCGATATAAAAGTGTTTGTCGGGCTTTTTCGATGTATTGGTGTGTTTCCATTATAAAACCGAAATACAAAGGAGACATGGCATATGGCACTACAACGATAAAAAATAGACCCGAAAGGATTTATGAATGAAACTTCATGTTATTTGGGTTTCATGGTAAAAGGTATTTCAGGCAGGCTTCAGGTGGTAAGTGGTATTGGACGGGCTCCGCCCGATCCCATACACTAACCAACACATAGCACACAGTAAGGAGGGAGAAAACCTCCTTTTCGGGCGAGTAATCTTCGTGCATGTAGGCCACCCAAAATGGATGTTAGCCATGGGATCATAGATCAGGAAGATTGATGGTGTGGAATACAAAGGGCTTGTAACAGCCATAAAAGGCGGACCCAACGGAGTTATAAGTGTGGTTCTATAAAATTTGAATTTGCTAGGCAGTGTTTTGTCAAGTTTTTTGTTGTTTTTCAATGTATTCTATGTATTTCCAATAAAATGAAATAAGGCCCAAATGTGTATTATATCAGGGGATTTGTGTAGAGGAAGCCCGAATGGTCAAATTCACCGCACCCACCGATCCTTCAATTTTTAAAAGAAACTGTTCTTGTGCCTTAAGTCTTTTTAACAAAATGTGTTCACACCGAAAAGGGAGGTGAACAAACAAGGCTGAGAGGCTTAAAAACTGCTCAATGATAGAGACAGTGGAGGAAGCAGTTGCTCAGAGACATAGAGTCAGAGAAAACGCAGCTACGAACAATTGGTCAGAGGCACTAAGAGGGAGAGTCTGTGTACTCTTTAAACTCAAGGTTTTCGAGTGAAATCCCTATGTAATATCACTTTTGTTGTGTTATGGCTCTGCTCGAGGTCACACTTGTAATATTTTTCTCTTAAAGACATAATATAGAGGTCGACACTCACAGCTGGACTAGGAGACGTAGCCAAGAAGTCTGGTGAACTCCTTGATTATTTGTTGTGTTGATGTGTGTGTTTATTATGTTTTATGACTATTCATTATCTATATTATTCGTAATCTTTTCGATCTGTTGCACTAAATAATATAGGCATTCCTGCGCATGAGTTTGTAATACCTTAATATTGATTTAAGATCTCATTTTCAGATCAAGAGCTCAGTTGTAACTGTGTTGAACATAGGGGAGGCTGCTGTCCCATGTGCGTGGATGATTTGATTTTTACATGAGAAAAATGTGTACGATCATCTTGTTGACAACCTCTATCTAGCCATCAGTTTGAGGATAGAAGGTTGTGAACTTAGTGAGTTTGGTGTCGAGCATCGACCAGAGACTGGACCAAAATGTACTGAGGAACCTGTTGTCCTGATCTGAGATGATAGATTGTTGGATCCCAAAGTGTACCCACACTCGTTCAAAGAAGAGTTTAGCAGTGGATTTTGCTGTGATATTCTTCTTGCAGGCAGCCATAATGGCCATCTTCGAGAACCTGTCGACAACCACAAAAACACTGTCATTTCCATGCTTAGTGGAAGGAAGGCCTGACATGTACTCCATGGAGATGGATTCCCAAGGTCAACTAGGGGTAGGCAGCAGGGTATAGAGGCCTTGCTTCTTGATGGTTGGTTTGGCAATGGCGCAGGTAGTGCATGATCTGATGTACTTCCCGACATCCTGTCAAAGATTCGGCCAATAGAAATACTTCTGCAGTACTGCCACCATTTTCTCGACCCCGAAATGTTGAGTAGCCCAACTGTAGTGTGCTTCCCAAATCATCTTGGCACGCTCACTTGAAGGAACACAAAGGTGACCCAGGTGGCATAACAGGGCATCCTAGAGGTGAAAATATGGAGCATGCTAACCCTCCAAGAGTGTCTAGTATGTGTGGCCGAATTTTGGGTTTCTTTTGTAAAGAAGTGGCCAATCAGAAGTCTCGTGCCCACAAGAGTTGAGCACAGTGGTTAACGCCATGATTGATGGTCGACTGAGGCAATCTACAACATTATTGGTGATACCCTTCTTATACTTGATATTCAAATGGAACTATTGTAGGTATGTGGACCACTTCTGATGGCGATCATTCTGCAATTTCCCTTGGGTCTGTATGAACTACAGGGGTTGGTGGTCTATGTGGATGACCATTTCCTTCCCCAAAATGTAATGCTTCCTCTGTTGGCAGGCCTGCACAATGAAATACATCTCTTTTTCATAAGTGGGATACTTTTGGACTGTGTCTGAAAGTGTCTCACTATGATATGCCATTGGATGGCTGTGTTGAGTAAGGACTGCCCCAATAGCATAGTCAGAGGCATTTGTCTCGACCTCAAATGGTTGTTGAAAGTCTGGTAATGTGAGCACTGGTGTCATGCAGAGGCGATCTTTCAACTCTATGAATGCCTTCTATTGATATTTAGACCAAAAGAATTTTTCTTTCACTCCTCCCTTGGTGACTTGACTCAAGGGCCAAGCGATATGAGAAAATCCCAACACGAACCTACGGTAGAAGTTTGCAAGACCTAGAAAGCCGCAGAGCTCTGTCAGAGTGGTTGGAGATGGACAATCTCAAATGACTTGGATCTTGGCTGGATCCACATGCACCCCCCATTCATCAATAATGTATCCCAGATACTGAACTTGGGTCATGCCAAAACTGCATTTCTCCAAATTGGCACATAGCTTGTGTTGCCACAGTGTTTGGAGAACCTGCCGAATGTGGTGGAGGTGCTCTTCCCAACTCTGGCTAAAGATCAGTATGTCATCCAAGTATACCACTACAAATGAGTTGGTGAATGGCTGCAAGATGTCATCCATTAGCCTCATTAAGGTTGTAGGAGCATTCGTCAATCTGAAAGGCATAACCAGCCATTCAAAAAGGCCCTCCTTGTCTTTGAAGGCAGTCTTCCACACATCGGAGGGTTCAATTGGTACTTGGTAATATCTTGACTGCAAATCGATCTTGCTAAAATATTTTCCCCCCTTCAATTGGTCCAAGAGGTCATCAATCTGTGGGATCAGGTACCTATTATGGATAGTGATCTTGTTCAGCACCTGATAGTCAATACAGAGTCTTCAAGTCCCATCCTTCATCTGTACCAACATGATCGGGCTCCCACAGGGTGATGAACTCGGAAATATGTGACCTTTCTATAGTAAGTCTTGAATCTGCCTCTTGATTTCATCATTCTCCAGAACGAAGTGCCGATAGATTGGTCCATTAGGCAGTGGCGCACCTGGGGTCAGATCGATGTAGTGCTTGACCTGACAATGTAGAGGAACCTCGACGAGGGAGGTAAAGATGTCCTTGTACTCCTCCACCACCTTGTCCATATGTAGTTGTCATGTGGAGGGGCCCTATCTAGAGGTTGTGGCCCCTGTCTTATTCTTTCCTTGAGGGCGTATCATCAGGAAAACAAATTTCCTGGTTTTTGAAATGAGCTTATTGCATTGTTTTGTAGTAATCAAAGAGATGGCTGTAAGCAGTGCTACCTCTGGTATCCTGTACAAATTATCTCCCAAAGTAATAATAACAGCACAGGGCCTTGGTTCATACACAGCATGTCGCTTCCACAAGTATGGTTGTCCTAATAATAGATCACAAACATCAAGGGGAGCAATGTCACATAATACCTCATCCATGAAGGGCTTGATATTGTTTGGAAGGCGACACTGTTGGCTCACGCGAAGATCTTGTCCTTGGTGAAGCCACCCGATGGTGTATGGTTGTGGATGTGTTGTGGTCGATAAGCCCAACCGCTTCATGACCTCTGCCGAAATGAGGTTCTTTTGGCTCCCACTATCAACATTGAACTGTAGCGAGGAGCCCTTTACCCACATCTAGGAGTGGAAGAGACCCTCCTCCTCCTCTGGATCTTTGGGTTCCTCCTTCTGGATCTTCATGGTGGAAACGGTGGCATTGGGCTCCACATTGATAATCTGCTTCCCTTTTTCATTCCCCTTGTCGGGTTCTAACTCAGAGTTGAAACATGTATCTGATTTTGAAACCTTTAGCTTGGCCACCAGTGACTGCTTGGCTCAACACTCACTTGTGTTGTGAGTGGAGCTCTTATGGAACTCACACCACTTTCCTGTGTCCTTTTTCAACTTCATGGCATTGTTCTTTGCTTGTAGCTTTGGCGGGTTGTCTTGGGCCACCTTGCCTTGGCTTTATCCTTTGTTCTATGGTTTCGGGGCACCATTCCCTTGCTTCGGATTCGCAAATCCAAAGTCTCGCTTCTTCTGTTTAATTTTTTTTTTACCTTGATAGCATATTGATATGTCATGCCGAGCGAGGGGATGTTTAGGAATTCTATTTCTTCGTGGATGTACTTGTGCAGGCAGTCATGGTACTTGAGTACCAAATGTTGCTCTGAATCCTTGATACCCAACTTTGTACGAAGGGTATGGAAAATATTGGTAAACTCTGGCACGTCTTGGTTCGTTCCCTGTCGTAGTGTGGTCCAATCTATGTATTGATCCTCATGGCTTCCAACAGGGTAGTACTTCTCCTTGATGGCATCCTGGAATGAATCCCAAGTGGGTGCGGCTAAAAATAGTGAACCTGTACTTTCATCCTTCTGCTCACAGTAGGTTTCCCACCAGTCCTTGTCATGGGGGGCTGCTTTGAGAAGAGCGAAAATAATCTTTTCCTGACTAGAAAAATCATGAACAGAAAAATAACCCTCTGGCAAATTTAACCATTTATCGATGGCATTTGCGTCTATCTAACCCTTGAATATGGGGATTTAAAAATTAACTTGTACCTTAAATGGTCTGGCATTTCCAAATTAGCTATTGGAAGTCGATGTGTCACCCCTGGGTAGCCGCTAAAGGATCTGTGCAAAGTTGTCCATCATCGCGTTACTTTGTCGCTCAAGGGCTTCTTTGAGCAAGATTTTGATAGGATCTCCTGCCCCCTCGTCTTTCTTTTCATCCGCCATGGGAGGTCGTCAGAATTTGCGAGGCTGGTCTTGCAAAGGTTTGACCAGTTCAAGCCCTAACACCTTATATCCCTACCTCGTTGGGGACATGCAAAGAAAAATAGAGAAAAAGCAAACCGCTCTAATACCACTGATCCGAATTTAAACAAGTCTACAATAAATTACAAATATAACCATAAACATAAAGATGCAATGGAAATAATACTTCATTTCATTAATGCAAAATACTGAAATATGCTTACAAATAGCAATGGAAATAAACCAGTTAGGGCGATGGTAGCTTATCTCTGAGAAGAGGTGTGGCGGCTACATGCATATAAAATATGTTATAATGAGGCTCACAAACCTATTTATTGTTGAGAAATAATGGAAAACCCTAAACATCCAAAAACCTAACCCTAGAAGATGAAACGCCAAACTGTGGGCCCCATTTAGGTAAATTGATACATCAACTTCCTGGGGTCGTAACTTTGGCATACGATCTTTGTTTGACGCGCATAGTATCTCGTTAGAAAGATCTATTCGAGAACTACAACTTTGGGAAGAGAAAAATTAGTCCATGGACCCATGTTGCTTCCATTTTTCCCAAAAAAACATCATTTATGGCCGCAAAACAGTGTCAAAAGTTCAAGACCCAAAAAACTGCTAAAAATAATAAATTGTGCTACAATTAAGGAAACTGAAAAGCTGAAAGAAACAATGGTGGGGTTCCAAGTGGCCACCAATATCCACCAGGATCATTATCTTGACATGTTCTAGAAATCCATTGTCATCTAACACCACCTCAATGTGATCCTTCCATGCAATGAAATTCGAGCTTCCTTCTAAGGTATACTCTAGTTTCAGCCCTTTCAAGACGATCTTCCCAACTCTGAAGAGATCCTGCTACACTAAATTGCAAATTCAATCCTCCTAAGAAACAAATTCAAAATTCTTGTTCTAATGTGAATCCTTCTCTGATACCATGTATAAATTATGATGTAGAATTGTAACTTCTCATGAAATTTTAATCTAAATCAAGAGACACAATCCCACTCTACTACTCTATGGGATTCAATTCATAATTTAGAACATCAATCACAAACATGCAATAAGAAACAACACACATGTGCAAAGTATTTTTCCAGGGAAAAGAAACTACTAAAAACCCCTTATGCATGCTTGCATTAATATGATGAATAGAGATGTATTACAATTGTATGCTTGGACTGAGAAACACTTGCAAGTGAATAACCTATCTCTCTGCTCACTGAGAAGCTTTGACCAAACTTAGTCAATTTCTGCCTCTACTTGAGCCCCTATTTCCTTACACAGTTTTTGAGGAATTAGGCCCCTATTATTTAGGAATTTATCTCCAATTCATTGTTCAATTCCAAAGGTTGACCATCTAACAGAATGCAATACTTGTAAAGTCAAGAATAATCTACAACTGATGTTACACTACCTTGGAATCTCCACCACAGCCGGGGAACTCGAATTCTCTGCATGCTCTAGCTATTTTGGGTTAATTGATTAGTTAATTGGATGATCATTGAGTTAGATTATTGTCCCAATGCACAACTAACCTTCCACTGGTTCCTCTAACATTTAGAACTAGTTTAATTGAAAACAACTTGAAATAATTGACCTTGATTACCACAAATTAGAAATCACACATGCTTAACTAAACTCCAAGTACACTAACTCGAATTTACTGAGCCTTAGTTAAGTGACAAGATCCATGTCAGACAAGTTAACTGCATCCAAGTTGTCTCCTTTCATCGCTTCAAATGGTTTTATTTTTTTATTTAACCTTCTCAACAACCACATAGTTTTCATAAACTATCCACTCTAGTGGGTAAAGGATGAAAAATTGTCCAGAAATGTAAAATAAAATAAAATATAGAAAATAGACTAGATGATAAAGTTGTGACCTATTGAAAACTATTGTCCTTCTCCTATTATGAGAAGCACCAACTAAACCTATAGGTGAGAAGGGAGGAGGATGAAACAAGGGTTGGAACCACTTCTTACACCCTTGGGGCATCCTCCCAGAAAGGTTGGTTGGGCCTTCTCACGAGATGTATTTGAAAATTATTTTTAGAAGATGATAACTTTTCCATCTAAATCCCATTTCAAGGCATTTTCGTTTGTTTTAAAGTAATTTTTCATTCTCTATAGACTAGATGGATTACTTTATGAAAATTAGATATTATTAAGAAGGGTCAATAAACCCTTCTCCAAAAAATGATCAATAAATTTTCTATGGAGAATGGTCAAAATTAGGTCTCTGCTAAGAAGGGCCAACCAACCCTTCTCCATATAAATTTCAAAATATTCATCTCCAAAGAAAAGACAGGAAGGGTCAATCAATCAGTCTCGATAAGAAATGTTGTGAACTCTACTTCTAATAAGGGTTAGTAGAGCATGCTTTAAAGAAGAGTCTTCTAAAATTTCTATGAAAAAGGGTTCATTGAACCTTGCTAGAGAAATTTTGGTCAACTTACCTTTCTCTAGATAAGGGTCTTTGAAATTTTCTATGTAGAAGTGTCTACGGAGCTCCCCTTGAACCCCCCATAAACAATGTTACCAATTTAATGAGAATGTAAACTCAAAACAAAAACTTTACCCCAAAAAAACTTTTTTTTGTGCAAAAAACGTGAAAAATCACCTCGTAATTGAAGATTTGTCATGTTGCATCACCCTTATTTTCTAGGGTTAAAATTCCAAACATTTTTAAGACATGACATTAAAACTAAAATCATGATCATGGAAAAACCTTAAAATTCCAACAATTTTCAACCATACTATTAAAGATCAAATAGCATGACTCTGAAAAACCTTAAAATTATGACATTTTTCAATCATGGAATTAAAACCAAATATCATCAGTACAAAAAACCTTAAAATTTCAACATTTTTTAACCATGGCATTATAAACCAACTATGATGAATAAAAAAACCTTAAAAATCAACACTTAAATCAAAAAGTGATTATACCACTAGAATCTTTTTTTGAATACTAAAATTATACCCCTTGTAAAATCTTAACCTAAGACAACTTGACATTTTTTAATGGGCACTAAAATTGCAATATTTTTCAACTGTGGCATATAAAATCAGCATTATTGTACACAAAATCATAAAAAACACCACTTAAAAAATCATGTAATGCTAAATAATAATAATAATAATGATATTTTTTTAACAAATTAAATTATTTAAAAAATGTATTTTCTTTAAAAAAGAATTAAAAAATCAATCAAAACTAATCAAAACCATGAATTTTTAAAAATAAAATTAAAACATGGGCTACATAGTAGCTAGTACATGTAGCTTAAATATAGCTTAATTAAACTAAAAAACAATAAAAATATAAATATTTCATCCCAAAATTAAAACAAGTAATAAAATATTGTATTGTTGAATGACATCACCAAAAATTAATAAATACGATTAATTAATATTCTTTATATTCACACACACACATATAAGAAAAACACATATATAATATGTCATTTAAATTGAAAATATGGAGAAGAAACAAAGGAAACAAAATAAAAATCAGCAAGTTAAATAAAAAAGGAAATAAAACTAAAAACAAAAAATTAGTAACTAATAGAAATGGAAGTTATTTAAATAAAAATAACAATATAACAAAATTAGAATTCCCAATACTCCAACAAGTATAATAAATAAAAAAATAAATGCACTAAAAAATCTATATAAAATTAAATAATAAAACAAATCAAGTTTATGTATATAAAAGAACAAAAAACACCCTTCAAAATATTATTCTTAATTAGAAAGAAAATAAAATATATATATATATATATATATATTTAAAAATCTTCCTGAAAATAAACCTTACCAAAATTTGAAAATAATATTCCAAATAAATCTAAAATTAAACCCTATATATTTTTAATAAATAATAATAATAACTTATTAAAATAAAAACAGAGATATAGATAATAAAAAACCATAAAATTAAAAAGTTAAAATTAATTAAAAAGAAAAATGTAAAAAAATATTAAAAACAGTAAAAAGAATTGAATAAAAATTCCAAAAATACAAAACTTTTAAGGCAAAGGCGTTTTGGTATTGCCTCTCCACCCTCTATTTTTCTTTCGATATGTTTTCTTTTTCTTTGCTTTTTGTAATAACAAATTTATTTCTTAATTTTTTATTTATAATATTTAAAATTATTTATATTTTTTTTAATTTATTTTTTTTAATCTATATTTTATTTAATGTTTTTATATTATATATTATAAATTTTAAAAATATTTTTTTGTTTTTCCCTAATGGGGTGTTAATGCGAGGGAGGTGGTATCCTTGGAGGCGATGCCCGCCACCCCTTCAAACCTAATATGTAATATAAGAAACAAGTATGCGGCTTCATTTTGCATGCATCGACATGTAGTGCTCAGAGTTGGCAATTGTTATTTATTGCAGTCCTATGGAGAGAGTTGTTTCCATTATTGAGGATTCATTTAGATGCGAGGATTGGACCTCGACCTCCTATTGCACATTTTTCTTTCTAGATGAGCTAGTGAAGACCATGGTGTTTTGATTTAGGCCTAGAATCGGTGTGGCGAGGGGTGAAGGCATTGGTTTGCGAAGGTGGTGGAAGCCCTGAACAAGTTTCCTGTGTATTTCAATTTGGTCTTCATTTATGGATTCTTCGAAGGTTGGTTGGTTGGTGTCTCTCTCAATTGGAACACCTATTGTAGTATCTCTAGTTGTCACTTTGTACTATTTAGTTTTCCTATTTGTCTTGTTGCATAACAATGTCAAGTTTAGTATTGAGGTTTCTGAGTCTATGTTGTTGAGTTTGGATTATAAGTCTCAGGTGGTGTTTCAAAGTGGGGATGGTCTATTTCTTTACATTTTTCTCTTGCTCTAGAATCTTGGGTTTGTTTAAATTTTGGGCTATTGTCCTTTGTATGATTTGAATCTTTAAGGCGCGAGTGCACTTGTTGTGTGGAAAAGTTGGGAAGGTTTCAAGGCTGGTTGGTTAGGGGTTGCTCTCACTCATTTGGTGAAGGTGGTGGGTGCTTATTGTTTTTCTCTAGTCATAGTGGTATCTAGGTCTGACCCTTTCATTAAGGTGGTTGAGACTCCTGTTTCTCTAGATAGCATATGTGTTGAGTCTGAAGTGTTTGTTCTTAGTTATGGAGATGATATTGTAAGGTAGTGTCTTGGTCTTGTCATTGTTGGGTTTGATTTATTTTCTTGTTATTTTGCAGGAAGACGTTTTTATAGTAGTTGTCCAAGGTGTGACCCCAATGTTTCATCCATGCTGCCAAGGTAGAGAATGAGATGTCATTAGGGAGGAGGTGGCAATGCTCCTTAAGGTCAACAAGGAGTGCGCCTCTTTGCATACAACTCAGGTGCCACCTATTTTAATGTGGTTCTGCTTGAGACCAGAAAGGAAATATGAAAAGTTGGAGACCCAAGGAGGGATTGAAAGGAAATCCCATTCGGGTTGATAAATTATGGAGGACATGTTGGAATGAGTTCCTAACCCTAGGCATAGACACTCCAGGGGAAGAAAGAAACAATACTTGAATTTGATAGTTCTGAATTAGCAGTTGAAGACCCTCTTGGGCCTAGTCCTAAAAGACAAGCAAGTAGAGAGCTACAATTTCTTTACTTCTTTGGAGGCATTAAAAGGATGCTTCAGAACCAACGTTTTTTTACTAGACAAGATTGATTCTCGCTTGACACATGAGGAAGGACACATCGCCTATGATTTATATAATGGTGATGATCCAAACTTAAACATGAATGCTTAAACTTAAAGAATAATCATAAACACAGAGATGCAACAGAAAAACACTTCATTTCATTAATAGAAAAATATTGAACTATGCTTACATACAGAATGGAAATAAGATAGCTTAGGCTATGGTATATTATCTCTGAGAAGAGATGTGGCAGATACATGCCTCGAAACTGAGTTACAATGAGGCTCAAGGGCCTTTTTATTATTGAACAATAAGAAAAAAGCCTAAACAACCAAAACCCTAACCCAAGGAGATGTAACACCAAGAGTTTATGGGCCCTGTTGGAGTTAGTTGGGCAGCCAACTTCCCTGGGTCGTAACTTGGTTATATTATCTTCATTTGATGTGTATGATACCTCATTGGAAAGATCTCTCTGAGGACTATAGCTTCTAATGTGATTGCTATAGCAATCACAAAGGAACTTTGCCAAAAAAATCATCATTTAGGTCCTCAAAATGGCTCCAGAAGTTTAGGACTTGAAAACTAGAAAAAATAGTAAATTGTGCTACAATTAAGGAAATGGAAAAACTGAAAGAAACAATGGTGAGGGTCCAAGTGGAATAGGCAGGTTGCCACCAATATCCACCTGGATCATTCCTCCCCTCTTAGGAAGCAATGGTCCCCATTGTGTTGAGTTCCTCCATGAGATGAGGAAACTTCTATTGAACTTGGTCCCTGGTGAGCCATTTGCCTTGGTGAAGGAGTTGGCCTGATTTGACAACTCAATATAGATGTATCCTCTGTTTCCGAGTGTTCTTGATCTATGTTTCCATGATCTGATCAGTTGTGGCTTGTTCCATACAGTCTGAGTTGATCTCTATTAGTGTGATTTGTTCTACAACGTCATATGTGTCCAACAATGGTGGAAAGTATGGTCGAAGGCGATCTACGTTAAACACTAGGTGCAGACCAAGGAACAGTGGGATGTTGAGCTCGAAGGAATTGTCACCGACAGCCTCGGTCATGGTGTGTGGCCCATATCGAAGTGGGTGAAGTTTGCAGTGGGGTCCAACAAGGCGCTCCTTCTACAAATGTAGCCAAACTTTTCCATCCACCTAGAACTTGTGTGGCACTTGATGTTGATCATGGTGTTGCTTGTACTTAGCATTAGCTCTGTCCAATATATCATGGACCTGTTGCCTGATGTGTTGAATGTTCTCGATGAAGTTGTTAGCCCTTTTAGCTTCGAACTACATGTGAGCCGAATCTACCTAAGTGGCTGCAAATGGTATGGCCACATCTATCTTAATCTCAAATGGTTGTTGTAGATATGGTAATGTGAGCACTGGTGCAGAACATAGGTGATTCTTCAATGCAGAGAACGTTAGTTGTTGGGTTTCCAACCAAGAGAAATTTTATTTCTCTCTGCCCTTGGTGACTTGACTTAAAGGCCAAGTGATATGAGAGAACCCCAACACGAACATATGGTAAAAATTGGCAAGACCCAAAAAGTTGTAGAGCTCTGTTAGAGTGGTTGGGGCTGGCCAATCCCAAATGACTTGTATCTTAGATAGATCCACATGTAGCCTGCTCATCAATGATGTACCCCAGATATTGAACTTGGGTCAAGCCAAAGGTGCATTTTTCCAAGTTAGCACACAGCTTGTGTTGTTGAAGGGTTTGAAGGACCTGTTGAATGTCATGGAGTTTCCCTTCCCAATTCTAGTTGAAGATCAAGATGTCATCTAAATACACCAACACAAATGCATTGGTAAAGGGCCACAAGATGTCATCCACCAGTCTCATGAAGGTTGCAAGGGCATTCGTCAATCCGAATGGCATGACCAACCATTCTAAAAGGCCCTCCTTGGATTTGAAGGTAGTATTCAACACATTATAGGGCTCGATAGGAACCTGATGATAACCTGACTTCAAGTCAATCTTGCTGAAATATTTTTCCCCATTGAGCTGGTCTAGAAGGTGATAAATTCTCGAGATTGATTACCTATTCTAAACAGTGATCTTGTTCAATGCCCGATAGTCAATACAGAGCCTCCAAGTGCCATACTTCTTCTATACCAATACAATCGGGCTCCCACAGGGTGATGAGCTTGGCCTAATGTGCCCTTTCTGCAGTAGTTCCTAAATTTGCCTCTTGATCTCATCATTCTCCATAACAGAGCGTTGATAGATCGGTCCATTGAGAAACGATGCACCCGGGATCAAATCGATGGAGTGCTTGACCTAACAGTGCAGAGGTAACCCTATGGGTGAGGAAAAAATATCCATGTACTCCTCCAAGACCTTGTCCATTTGCTGCTATTGTGCAGAGGAGCCCTGCATGGAATCTGTGGCCAAAACCTTCTTCTTTCCTTAGGGTAAAATCATAAGAAAAACAAATTTCCTGGTCTAGGAAATTATCTTACTACATTGCTTTGCTGTGATCAAAGAGATGGTGGTAGGTGGGGCTACCTCCGGTATCCTATACAACTTATTATCCAAAGTAATAATCATAAAATGAGGTCTAGACTCATATACAGCATGTCACTTCCACAAATATGGTTGTCCTAAAAATACATCAAAAAATTCAAGAGGAACAACATCACACAGTACCTCATCCATGAAGGGCTTGATGTTGTAGGGAAGACGAAACTACAAGCTGACTTGAAGATCTTGTCCTTGGTGAATCCACCCGATGGTGTATGGATATGGATGTGATGTAGTCTTTACACCCATTTGCTTCACGACCTCTACTGAAATGAGGTTATTTTGGCTCCCGTTGTCGACAATGAACTGTAGCGAAGAACCCTTCACCCGCATCTCTGAGTGGAAGAGGCGTTCCCCCTCCTCTGGATCTTCAAGCTCAATTTTCTGGATCTTTGTAGTGGCCACAGTGGCACTAGGCTCTGCATCAATGATCTGGTTCCCTTTGTCAATTCCCTTATTGGGTTCTAATTTAGAGTTAGAACCTCAATCTAATATGGAAGCCTTCAGCTTAGCCACCAGTGACTAGTTGGCCCGACACTCACTTGCATTGTGAGTGGATCTCTTATGGAACTCACACCATTTTCCCGTGTCCTTATTCGTCTTCTTGGTGTTGTTCTTTACTTGCGGCTTCGATGGGTTGTCGTGGGTAGCCCTGCCTTGGCTTGGTCCTTTGTTCTGTGGTTTGGGGCGCCTTTTCCTTGCTTTGAATTCGCATATCCAAAGTCCCACTTCTTCTATTTAAAATTCAGCTCAATCTTTACAGTGTACCGATACGCCATGCTGAGCGAGGAGATTTCCAAGAACTCCATCTTGTCCTGGATGTACTTATGTAGACAGTCGTGGTCTTGAGAACCAAATGTCACTCAATATCCTTGATACCCAGCTTTGTGTGAAGAGTATGGAAAGTATTTGTGAAGTCTATCACATTTTGGTCCCTTCCCTACTGCATCGTGGTCCACGTTATGTATTTATCTTCATAGCCCCTAACAGGGTAATACTATTCCTTAATGGCATCTCAGAAAGAATTCCAAGTGGGTGTGGCTAAAAATAGCGAGGGTTCACTCTCATCCTTTTGTTCACAATAGGTTTCCCACCAATCCTTGATGTGTGGGGAAACTTTGAGAAGTGAAAAAGTAATTTTTTCCCGATTGGAAAAGTCATGAACTGAAAAATATCTTCCCAACATATTTAACCATTTATCTACGGTGTCTGCATCTATCAGAGCTTCAAATATGGGAATATCGAAGTTAATTAGTACCTTAAAAGGAGTAGCGCCTCTAGAGTGGTTTTTGGATGAAGATATATCACCTATGGGTAGCCATCAAAGGATCTAGGCAAAGTTATCCATCATTGCATTCCTATGTCGCTCGAGGGCTTCCTCAAACAAAATTTTAAAAGGATATCCTACCCTCTCATCTTTCTTTTCTTCCAGAAAAGGATGCTACAACTTATAGATATAACCATAAATAGAAAGATGCAACAGAAAAACACTTCATTTCATTAATAGAAAAATATTGAACTATGCTTACAAAAAGAATGGAAATAAGACAGCTCAAGTGATGGTAGCTTATCTTTGAGAAGAGATGTGGTGGCTACATGCTTCTGAACTGAGTTACAATGAGGCTCAAGGGCCTTTTAATTATTGAACAATAAGAGAAAACCCTAAACAACCAAAACCCTAACCCAAGGAGATGTAACACCAAGAGTTTATGGGCCTCGTTGGGGTTAGTTGGGCAGCCAACTTCCTGGGGTCATAACTTGGTCATATTATCTTTGTTTGACGAGTATGATACATCATTGGAAATATATCTGTGAGGACTACAATTTCCATCGTGATTGCCATAGTTAAGGAAACTAAAAAACTAAAAGAAACAATGGTGAGGGTCCAAGTGGAATAGGCAGGTGGCCACCAATATCCACCTAGATCAAGTGACTTATTGAATCCTTGGGGTTCTAGCGTAAGGGTACCTACAAAAATATATTCCTCGGAAAATGAGCAATGACCAATTGAGATGGCTCATGGTGAGGAAAAATGTGCTATAGTCTTCAACCCATGTGTTGTACCTCTATAGACAATTATAGGTTGAGGAATTGTGCGAGAGAATCTAAAATGTTTTGTTTTAATTTGGATTTTTTTTGGATGACCAATGCTTTAAACAGTTAAATAGGTGTAGACTCTTAATTATTTATGATATATTAAAAGGGTCGAATCTTCACCTTTAATATAATTTAGCTTTGAAAAGACGTGTAAGGTTGAACTAGAGAAGATATATTATTAATTAAATCTTCAAACAAATTATTTAACTAACCATATACAGGTGATGCGTGTAAAATCCTTCTACAACCAAACAAACTATATTTAAAGCTTAAAGGGAAGTGAAAATTAAAAGATGTAGAGGAATTAATTAAACCAAAAAGTTCTAATTAACTAATCTCTGTAATTGATCATAACTTCACAGGGGTTTTCAAATAGATTGATATTCAATCTTACCTTACCCAGATTTCGTATTAATTTCAAACATATGCATAATTAAACCAAATGAAAACATAACTAACAATAGAAGTACTCAAACTGGAAAAAAAAAAAACCTTAGAGGATTATAATTTTGCTTGATAGTTTATTACAATGGTTCAACGCTTCATACTTTGAGCCACAAAATATTTATGGAACTATCTTCAAAATATTTTGATTTAAAATTCAAGATTTATTTACAAAATATATTTGAAACTAATTACAAAAATAGAACTACAAAATAGGAAACTTGAACAGCTTGAACATCTTGCACAGAATTTGAGGCTTATGTTGATGATTGAGGTTGTAAAAGCTATTATTTTGTTGCCATTCCTAATTATCTGTTCTTTTGCTCCTAAAAATCTACATCCTATTGCTGAAAATTTGTTGCTTGCTACTGGAAACTTGTATGTTTAGTCAATGAGCTAACACTTTTTTCCCCATCTATCTTCATTAAGAATGGAATATTTTATCAATTTTGTGTAAGTCTCATCCACTTCAGTGTATTTATGAAAGGTGAATTTGACTATAAAAAAGTGTTTGATCTCATGTTAGATTAACAAATCAAAACTTAAACCTTCAATAAAAGCCTTTTGTGTAATGGTCCCCTTGATCTCAACAAATCTTGATTTATCTACAACTATAGAATGCAATCTATGTTGGTATTCTTCAAGAGAAACTAGTATATCTCCCATTCCTATCAAACCTGGAAGTCCTTTCTGATGTAGCACATTAAACATTTATGAAACTTGTGGTTGTTAGCTTCTAGATTATGACACTTATTTTCTAATCGCAACATTAAATTTCTTTTGGTAAGTATCCTTCTGACTTCCAGAATGATTTCAGTTTTGTCTTCAATATCATAGTCTTCAAATTCTCCCTTTGTTTTTTAATTCAAAATTATTATCAATGTTGTTGTATCTCCTCGTTTATGACCCAAGTCTTTATTTACTTCTTATATTACCTCCTTTGACTTCTCCAATGATTCTTCTTGCTCAAAAATTATTTCAATTGAAGGCCATAAGTTAGTTATGGATTCATTTATATCCAGCCATATATTCTCTTTGGCTTGTGCAATAGTTTGAGCAATAGCAGTCTAATTTTCAAGGATCTCTATGCTTTGAGTCAACCTATGGATTTTTTTAGGCTCTACCAAGTAAGCATTATCAATTTTGATTTTCTGCTCCTGAATATTGTTGAGTTGAGATTTTAGATTTTCAATTTCTTTCCCTTTTAACGATAATTCTCCAATAGCTTTAGCTAAATCAGTTGTTGATTCTATGGACTATGTTTCTAACGTAATGGTTGTTACAAAATAAGTTCGTGTTACTAAAGCAACTACAAGGGAAGTTGTTGCTATGAGAATAGTTGTTGATACGTTGGCTTGCTTTTTTTTCCTTTAATAAATTTTCCGACTCAATTTCCATCTTCTGTATCTGCAAGTTTTATTCAACTATAATCTTGAACACACCACATTTCTCTTTCTCCAATTCACCAGATTCTTTGGTTTGTGGATCTTTTGTGGTAGGTATTTTTAGTTGCTCCCTTAATGCTAGGATATCAGCATTTTTGCTTTTGATCATTTCTTTGACAACCTTCACATTACTCGGATCATATCAAACTAGGACCAAAACCTATTGAATGTTTTTCATCCTGTAAACTAATCACATCTCCTTCAACATCAATACTTTAAGATTGAATCCATTTTGACACTTGATTCTTCTAACCTGGATTTTTGGAGAGTTTAGATAATGGAATTGGAATCTTAACTCTCTCTAATTCTTTTTCCACATTAAAATTTGTTGGAACAGATTTTTCAAATGTATTTTGTTCATTTGGTTTACTTAATGGTTAAATCATTGTTGTTTTTGTTTCAACTGTTTTGACCAGAGGTTCAATAATAGTAACATTTTTAGTTTGTCTACCAGGTCTTGGTCTTGGTCTCAAATCATATCTTTTATTTAATTCTGCAATAATAAATTCAAAGAAGGCATGATATTTAGAAACTTGAGAAGCCTCTTGATTTTTTGGCTGAATGTTAATCAAGAGAAACTAGAATAACAACATTTTGTGATGATGGATCATCAAAATAATTGATATCATTTGTAACTAGAGGACCAGTTTCTTCAGGTTCCTGACCATCAATCATCAATGGGGGCTGAATTTGTTGATCAGTATTAGGTCTTTGTAAGATTTGGGGCTGAAAAGGTCTCTTAGATTGAACTTGAGGTCTATTTGATATTGGTTGAGCTACTCTAGGTTGTGCTTCCATTTTTGAAATTCTATTTGAAATATTTCTTAATAGAGAAGTAATTTCATCTATTTTATGTTCTACACTCTTTTTTTAGAAGAAGAAGTACCTTCTTCCATAGATCTCATCTTTCTCTCAACTTTTTCTGCTTTTTCCTTAAGTTTAGTTGATGTTGATCTATTAGCTTCAACTTCAATGGCATTGGTCTGCATGTATGCTAGGGTAACAGATGTCCTTTCTCTAAGCATAACAGAAAAATCATCATCAAAACCTTTAGAAAATATAACCTTAACTGCAGCCACTAATGGTTTACTGTCTGGTGGCATTTTGTTATAAATTTTATTAAATATTTTTATGAAATGAACCAAAGGTTCTAGGATTTCTTTTTAGATCATCAAATTATGTGATATAGTAAACAAGATCCTTTTTAACTCCCCATTGGTTTTTAAATATAGTGATTAATTCATTCCATATAGGAATAGAATGAGATCTCAATCGTTTAAACCAGATCCTAACATTTCCTTCAAGATATTGAAAAAATAGTCTCATGTACACATCTTTATGGTCTATGTTCATATTATCAACAAAAACAAAAAAGGCAGCCAAATGATCCTCAGCAGTCAAACTAGTTTCCATATTAAACCTAGGTAAGTGCTTTAGATATCCATCTAAAAAATTATTAAGCTAACCAGGAAGGACTAGGGTTTCATAACGAGCTTGAATGATAGGTTGAAAACCAACCATCCGATCAGGTGAATATAATGAAGATGAAGATGAAATTTGATGGGATAAGGAGTACCTGCTAGGGAAGTTGTTGCTATGGGAATAGTTGTTGATACATTGGCTTGTTGTTCTTTTTCCTTTAATAAATTTTCCAACTCCATTTCCATCTTCTTTATCTGCAAGTTCTGTTCAACTATAATATTGAACATACTTTCCTTCTCTCTCTCCAATTCACCAACTTCTTTGGTTTATGGATATTTTGTGGTAGGGAGTTTTAGTTGCTTACTTAATGCTAGGATATCAGCATTTTTTTTATGATCATTTCTTTGACAGCCTTCACATTACTAGGATCATATCCTAATTTAATCACCAGGACTTATAAATATTGTATCTGGCCATCCTTGGCCAAAGATGATATTTTTTCTAACTCTAATTGTGAATGAATATTATTTACTGAAACCTGCAAATTGGATGATGTCATTGCCGAACTATTCAAAGTGGAATAAATCATTTCTCTAGCTTGCTTGTGTAAGTCAATCCGGTCAATGGGATGAATTTGTTTAGTATCAAAAGAAAAAATAGATTTCTTGTAATCTTCTGCACTCTTAGGGAAGGGAATTTTAGGCTCCGGAAGGGCCATTTGAAACTATCCTTTCTCAGTATCCAATGTAGAAAGAAGTATGTGTTGATAGGTTGAATCCTGCTTCCATAATTCAGAATAGGTGGTGGCCTTTAGTGCTTCAATTTTCCTTTTGATCTCCCAGTATCTAGCAAAGGTACTTGGTTCTGTTGCACTCTGAGTTAGTTCTCATGTCTTAGTTGTTTCTAATGGATCTTGAGAAACTGAGGATACAGGAGAACTTGATAAAAAATCCTCAATTCCTAGAAAAGTTGCAGCATGGGGACCTATTAGAACCAACGTAGTTTATTCTTGTGAACTTTCTTCCTAAAATTGTTCTTCAAGTGGATTATTTTTCTTCTTCTTATGCATTATGAACTTTGTTTCTTGAATTTCTGAAACTAAAGGGGAAACACTTTCCCTTGTTAGCCTGCTTCTCTTGTGGAACTGGAGTCTATGATGTTGTTGAGATGAAAACCTACTCTTCTGCTTCCTGCAATGTATTTTCCTGCCACTCTTCTTAATTCATGTATTTTTCTATTTCTGGTCTGGGAGTGTGTGCATAAGGAGTAGTTTTAGTTTCTACCCTTAACTTAGAAATAATACCGAAGGGATCATAAGACTAGGTGAAACTTAATTTAAACTTGATTTGTTTCAAAAGAAGGTATGCCTCCTTCAATGTTGCTCTGGTATTGCAAATGAATGGCCAAATTTGTGCTTTTAACTTGAATTGAGACTTCTTTTTAGCTGACACAAAATGCAGTTCATCCATGTTCATCATATGCCTCATATATTCTAATGAAAAAAATTCTAATTAGAACAAACTTTGGCATTTCATATGGAGGAAGCTCACACCCATATACTCTGATCTCTGTGTAATTTTGGTATAGATACCAATCTCCAGTCTTTGTCTGCTCACTCAGGTGAATATTTCTTTTGATTTTAGGTGAACAATAGCAATGTTTTCACCCCAAGAAACTCTCCTAGGCTGTATCTCAAAGATGCTTGGGAACATTATAAACTCAACATGATGTTGGAAATGGATGAATGGAAGGAATGATGCTTGTTCAAGCCAAATAACCAGTCCTACTTTGCTTGACTCCAAACATGCATGAACACCCCCAGACTACAAGGCTTTAGACCACTAATTACTCACAGTTTAGGGATTGGGTGAATATGAAGAATAATAACCACACTAGTAGATGCACAAGACCATGTGATGGTCGGCTGCAACCAGTAAAGAGGTCTGAAAATATATTTCCTAATGCACAGACAAGATGATAGCTCTTTGTCACTAGGTAAACAAATCCCTGAATAACACATTCACTGATACATACAAGAATTTAACGCAGAGGTAGGATGACATCTCCTCTGATGCTAAATATCAAGAGTTCATGAAAACTGCATAACAGGCATAGCCTAGAACATAATAGAAATGGAAAGTGAGCAATTAATAGCAAAAGAAGCTTGTATTAGCTAAAAATGAAGATGAGACACTGCAAGTATCAAAGCAGTTACAGTCTCCAGAAGTTGAACCTTACATCAAAATAACAACCATCAACCCTAATTACATCTATTTTCTGGGTATATATAGAGAGTTTCATTACAGAGATATTATGTTATTCTAGGCGTGGAGGGGTCATAATTGACCACCAACTGCTTTAACTGTCTGATGGAGTTTCTGGTGTAGTCTACCTGCTTCAGTGAACGAATTTGATCTTCTCGGATGCTCTATTGTCCTTCTTGGGTAGATGGAGTGTCATATGGATGAAATCCCATAACTGATAAATGCATTTAACTGCTCGAGGCTTGTCCTTTCTTTCTTAGCCATACTATCCCTTGAATGTGGTGGTTGAGGATCTGCTACAAACGGTACCGGGAATTGGTTATGCTCATCCTTTGGATGCACAGAGCAGTTAAGGAACGTGGACTTCATGGCGGGTGGACGAACTGAATAGAGGAACGAGACTGGCCGTTGGATTGCGCAGATGGACGACGGATATAGCTTGCCAACAAGTACTGGGAGGTATGGAAGTAGGGTGGACGAAGGCCATTGGATCTTCAGGCGGATAGATCCAATGTTCATTGGGCGTCACAGATGCATGGGGGTTAACGAGCGGGGAGGACGGTTTTGGCAGTGAGCAGTATTTATCGCACCGCCTCGGGGCATAAGGTGGTAATCGTACAAGGGCATGCAATACGAGTCAACACATGATGCGTGGTGGCGGGGATGAGGCAAAAACCACTTTGATCATGAGTTATCGCGCGGGTGGTTCGAAGGCGCGGGAGGAGCGAATGCCATCCGATCGCGGTGGGGATGATCAGACAGTGGAAGAAATAAACGTGCGGATGGTTCATTGAATGCAGCGAGGACGTTAGATCATGGTGTGGCAATCAACGGCTGCAATCAAAGGATGACGATGGGTTACGGAAGTGTGGGGTCATGTGGGTGAAGATTTATGGTGGGTTCTAGAGTTGAAAAGGGCTACTTTGCAGGGTTTAGAGGAAAAACAGAGGAAATGGAGCTGATGGAGAATAAGTGGGATAGGGGTAGAAAGGAGATAGTGACCAATGTGGAATCCTTTTGCGCACAACCAAGAAGACCAAGCCTGTCCTTGACCTTAGAAAATCATCGTTGTATAGAAGAGCTAACAAGCACTACTTAGCAAGCATGAAACCATATATAGAAACTGATTTGTATAACCATTGAAGGAATGCATTAGTGTTCTTCCTTACCAAGGTAATCCAATGAATTAAAAATTGAGGATTTCCCTGTTCATCTAGTTTCTGTAACGGAAACTAAAATTTATTTGCTTGATAAAATAGGAACAACTATACAAGAACTGATTGGTATTTAAAGTCTCCTTCAGTAGAAAAATTCAAGAATTGATCATGGATAGCCATTGATAGAAATTTATTGTAATTGAAGATAATTGATGGTTTTTCACCCACTGAAAACACAAATAAACTCTTCATCTTGTTTTGTTATTAACGAAGCTTGTACTGAACTTCATTTTTGTCTTGATTTAACTCAATGATTTGGTTTATTCTTCTTGAGAAATCATTAGGTTCCTCATATGGTTCCTGTAAAAATTTCATCACAGGAAAAGCTAGTTGTGTGGGAAATATTGCTTTAGTTCCATAAACAAGTTGGAAAGGGGATTTACCAGTAGATCTCTTAGGTGATACTCTGTTAGCCCAAACTGCATACTTGAGATGACTACCCCAATTCCTTTTATGATTTGTTAGTACCTTCTTGATCATTTTGACCAAACTCTTGTTTGATGATTCTGCCAATCCATTTCCTTGGGGGTAATATGGGGTAGATTGAAGCAATAAAATCTGATACTTTTGAAAAACCTCTATCATTTTGACACTACTAAATGCTTGTGCATTATTAGTGACTATTTTTTGTGGATAGCCAAATCTTTATAATATGTTTTCTTCAATGAATTTGATGACAATAGTGTATGTTGCATTCTTGATGGGTATGGCTTCTACCCACTTTGTGAAGTAGTCTATAGTAGTTAGGATACATCTATGTTGATTACTGGATGCTATAATTATTTCTCCTATCAAATATAATCCCCACTGTAAAAAGGGTGCTTCAATCAGTATTGGAACAAGTGGAAGTGTTGCTAACCTTTGCTAGTAAATATATGTCATGGAATACAACTTCTAACCTTTGCTCCTACTTGTGAAAACAATTTTAGCCAATAAAATCCTACTCTCAGAGTTTTATATGTTGTTTCTCTCCAAGAATAGTGTCCTTCGTATATACCTTCATGAAATTGTTCTATGACACCTTTTGCCTCTTTTTCAGTTAGACATAAGAGAAGGATATTCAATGGATCTTTCCATTACAAATTGACATTAATGATGCAATATTTCAAAGCCTTTAGTCTGAGATTTCTACATTGGTTCTTTGTCAATCCAAGAGGATACTCAAAGTCATGAAGAAAATGTATAGTATCAGCATACCATTTGGATAATAGGAACTTTTCATCAATATGATTGGAAGAGGAATTGAATCTGCAGTAGGAGAAGGTTCTTGTGTGTCCTTGTCTGTTGAATTTTGAGAAGGTTCTTGTGTGTTATTATCTCCTAAACTTTGAGAATGTTCTTGTGTGTTCTTATATGTTGAAACTTGCATGATAGTATTGATTCTTAGAACTTTAAAATTTTATTCAGCCAAGAGTTTGGCTAAACCTTGACCTTTCACCAATTTTGTAGATTTGATATCTAAATCAAATTCTAGTATTTTTGTAATCCACCTTCCTCTCCTACCATTTGTATCAGGTTGTGTTAATACATTCTTTACAGCATTATTTGGGACATAGGCAGTAATGGGAGAATGGAGGACATAGATTATGAAGGCTTTTAAGGCTTGTACAAGAGCATAGGCTTGCTTTTCAATGATATCATATTTCAGCTCAGCATCTCCCGTTACTTTGCTGAAAAATGCAATAGGTTGGTCATCTTCATTATCATTCTTTTGTAATAAGACAACAAATAAGGTGGTATCAGAGGCAAAGGGGAAAATGCTAAAAGGTTTTGAATAGTTTGGGTTGGCTAGTACCGGGGCTTCAAAAATAGCTTTCTTGATATGTGTAAAATCAGACCTTGTCTGCACTATCCACTTGACTTCATGATATTTCTTTAGCATATCAGTAATATCCTTGACTATCATGACATAATTTGGTATGAATCTTCTCAAAAAAATAATCTTTCCTAGAAAAGTTTGTATTTTCTTTTTATTTCTAGGTAAGTTAATTACCTCAATGGTCGATACATTTTTTGGATAAATCACTACTCCTTCCTTTGAAATGATGTGTTCGAGTAGCTTTCCTTCCTTTATAGAAAACATGAGGGAAATTCCATATTTCCTACATCTATCAAAAACCTTTCTCAATTGTTTTAAATGTTTCTCATCAGAGCTTGAAAAAACAGTTAAATCATCAAGATAAATAACTAAAAATAAAATTAACCTTACCAACAAATGCTAGGTCCATTTCTCTTTGAAAGGTAGCTTCTGCATTGGTTAGGCCAAATGTAATTCTAGCATGTGAATTTTGTTTTTTCCCTATCTTATAGACTTACCAAGATCTGATTGTATCCAGAAAATTCATCCAGCATTGAAATTATGTTTGAGCCTGAAACATTTTGAAGCAATTGATCCATCTTGGGAAATGGATAATTATCCTTTAAAGATAGTTTGTTTAGGTTTCTGAAGTCTACACACAATTTTATTTCACCATTTTTCTTTCTGACATGAACTAGGTTTGCTATCCAATCAGAGTATCTTAGGGGACCAATAATTTTTTCATCCAATAATTTCCTAAGTTATTTTTCAATAGTTGGAAGTAAAAATGGATTTATTCTTCTCAATTTATATTTGAAAGGTTTAGCTTCTAGTTTGAGAAGAATTTTATGTGCAATAAGAGTTGTGTCATAGGTTTTAAGTTCTTCGTATGACCATGCAAATACATATTTATAATGTTTAAGAAAATTAACATATTTTTCTTTTGTTTCTTGAGGTAATGATGCTAAAATTTTCACATTTCTGATTTCTTCATTGATTCCAATATTACAATCTTCCACACCCTCCTGTTGTGAACCTAATAATGAATTTTAGAAAAATCATTATCATCAAAGAGTTTTTCAAGAGGAATTAATCCCTTTGGAATGTAATTATTATGAAACTGAATGATATTATGATCAGTTATTTTATGATTTAATTGTGAAGTTTCATTTTCATTATTTGACTTATTTTCATTGATTTGTTGTTCTTCAATTTGTAGAGCTAAAAATTCATCAATTCCTTGTAATAAAATCTTTACATGCTCATCATCTTCAAAACTTGCTAATTTTTAATGTTGTCAGGGATTGAAGGCCTATGCTTCACTTGAATCTAATATTATAATTCCATAAGATCAGGAATTTTGAAAGAGCTAGTAGAGACTGCTAAAGAATCTACATAAATGTTTTCATCTCTAGGGATTGATGTAATGTTAAAAACTTGAAATTAATTTTCCACAGAATCCCATACCTCATTCTGATAAGATCTAAGCCTCAGTTGTTTTTCTTGGCATATATTTCTAATTTGTTTCACAATTAGCTCTAAGTCACCAAATACACCTAATTTTTGTACTTTTAAACTTTTAGCTAAATCCAGTCCTAAAAGTAAGGCTTCATACTCTGCTACATCAATTGTAACATCAAAGTTTAACTTAAAAGATGGAGCTATATTTTCTTTGTCTGGAGAGATAAGTACAATTCCAACTCCAGCTCCATCTTTGGAAAAGGCTCCATCAAAGTACAACTTCAAAACATCAATATTTATACAATGGGGTGTATTCATAGTTTGTTCAATACTAAGTTGAGAGTTTTGGAGATTATTAGCTATTAAAGTAAAACATCCAAAATCCTTATCAACTACATAAATAGGATGGTTTATTTCTTGATCAACTTTGCAAAATATTTATAAATCTCACCTCTCTGTATAATCTCAAATGCTCTCCCCAATAAATAGGAATTGTAGCAAAAGACATATCCATTTGAAAAATGCCCCCTAACTTGGCACAACATGATCTGGATAATAACATCCCAAATTTTTGGGGAATATTCGTAACAATAATATCTAAAACTACACTCTTTACAGGAATCTAAGAAAGTGTTACAACTAAATCTTTGATTAATCCAAGACAAGGTACCTTCTTTGAATCAAAGGTATATAGATCATGATAGGGTCTTGTGATTTGTAATTGAAGCTAGTCCATGATTACTTTAGGCATTAGATTATGAAAGGCCCCAAAATCTAACATACAATTATATAAGAGAAAATTATGAACCTTCAAAGTAACATAGAAAGGAGGGACATTTTCATCGATCATATCACAAATAGGATGAAAAACCATTGAATTTTTTTCATCCTGTAAACTAATCACCTCCTTGAGCATCAATACTTGAAGATTGAATCCATTTTGACACTTGATTCTTGTAACCTAGATTTTTGGAGAGTTTAGATAATGGAATTGGAATCTTAACTCTCTCTAATTCTTTTTCCACATTAAAAGTTGTTGGAACAAATTTTTTAAATGTATTATTTTCATTTGGTTTATTTAATGGTTGAATCATTGTTGTTTGTGTTTCAAATGTTTTGACCAGAGGTTCATTAATAGTAACATTTTTAACTGGTCTACCAGGTCCTGGTCTTGGTCTTAAATCATATCTTTTATTTAACTCTGCAATAAGAAATTCATAGAAGGCCCAATATTTAGAAACTTGAGAAGCCTCTTGATTTTGAGGCTAAAGGTTGATCATGAGAAAATGAAATAATAGCATTTTGTGATGATGGAACATCGAAATAATTGATATCATTTGTAACTAGAGGATCAGTTTCTTCAAGTTCATGATCATTAATCATCAATGGGGGTTGAAATTTGTTGATCAGTATTAGGTCTTTGTAAGTTTTGGGGTTGAAAAGGTCTCTTATATTGAACTTGAGGTATATTTGATATTTGTTGAGCTACTCTAGGATGTGCTTCCATTTTTGAAATTCTATTTAAAAGATTTCTTAGTAGAGAAGTAATTTCATCTATATAATGATTTACACTCTTTTTTTTAGAAGAAGAAGTACCTTCTTCCCTAGCTTTCATCTTTCTCTCAGCTTTTTCTTCTTTTGCCTTAAGTTTAACTGATGTTGATCCATTAGATTCAACTTCAATGGCATTGGTATGCATGTCTTCTAAGGTGAGAGATGTCCTTTCTCTAAGCATAACAACAAAATCATCATCAAAACCGTTAGAAAATATAGCCTTAGCTGCAGCCACGGGTGGTTTACAGTCTAGTGGCATTTTTTATAAATTTTATTAAATATTTTTATGAAATGAGCCACAGGTTCTAGGATTTCTTTTTAGATCATCAAATTATGTAAGATAGTAAATAGGATCCTTTTTAAGTCCCCATTGGTTTTTAAACATGATTAATTCATTCCATGTAGGAATAAAACGATCTCGCAATTGTCTAAACTAGATCCTAACATTTCCTTCAAGATATTAAACAAAGAGTCTCATGTACACATTTTTATGTTCTATGTTCATATTATCAGCAAAATGCAAAATGGCAACCAAATGATCCTTAGCAGACAAACTAATTTCCCCATTAAACCTAGGTAAGTGCTTTGGATATCCATCTAGAAAATTATTAAGTTGACTAGGAAGGACTAGGGTTTCATAACAACCTTGAATGACAAGTTGAAAACCAGCCATCCAATTAGGTGAATATAATGAATATGAAGACGAACTTTGAGGGGTTAAGGAGGGTGAGGGTGAAGATGAACTTATCAGGGATAAAGGAGGTGAAGATGATTGAGTAGAATTTCTAGAAATTTTTATTAATGGTGATTGAATAACTAACTTTTGCACTTTTGGGCCAAATTTTCCTTCACTTTCAAATAAAGGATTTGTATAAACATAGAAGTTATCTTCAAGTTTAGCAAAAGTAGATGGATAGGTATGAATGACAAAAGAAATGAAATCACTAAGTTTAAATTTAGGTAATTCTAAACCTAATTTTGCTTCTGATTTGGGAGATTCTGAAACAGTTTCAGGAATTTGATAAGATTCTAATTGATGAACAAGAAGATCTTACTACAGATCAACCCCTTTGGATAAAACTTCTAACACTTTTGGTGGTAGATCTAATAGTTCAGGAGGAATTGGGACAGGTCTAAAAGGATCAGTTTCTAAAACAATTTCAAGTGGAAGTGATACATGAGTAGAAGTATAAGCTTCCAATATTCATCTTAAAAAGGCAACTCTCACCAGCCTCTCTGGATCTGACAATGGATAATAAATATGAGGATCTGAGAGAGATCTAGTGTGATTGCATGAAGCAAGTTTTTTTTTGTGGAATCACTAGGTGAAATATTTAACCTACTAAAATTTTATTCATCATTAAAAGGAAAGCCTAATCATTGTCCCAGGGAAGGATAATTGAAAAAAATTTGTTCACCTAGCACCAATCTGATGTTGTACCTCTGTAGACAATTCTAGGTTAAGGAATTGTGCTAGAGTATCTAAACTGTTTTTTTTTTTTGGATTTTTTTCGATGAACAATGCCTTAAATTGTTGAACAGGTGCAGACTCTTAATTATTTATGATATATTAGGAGGATTTACTCTTCATCTTTAACATAATTTAGCTTTGAAAAGATGTGTAAGGTTGAACTAAAGAAGATATATCATTGATTAAATATTCAAACGGATTATTTAACTAACCATATACAGGCGATGTGTGTAAAATCCTTTTACATTCAAACAAAATATATTTGAAGCTTAAAGGGAAGCGACAATTAAAAGATGTAGAGGAATTAATTAAAAAAAAAGGTTCTAATTAACTAATCTCTATAATTGATCATAACTTCATAGGGGTTTTCAGATAGATTGATATTCAATCTTATCTTACCTAGATTTCCCATTAATTTCAAACATTATGTAGAATTAAACAAAATGAAAACATAACAATAGAAGTACTCATAGGAACACACTTTGTTTCAAGATGAATCCAGAATCCTTCTATTAATCTCACAAAAAAATCAAAGGATTACAATTCTGCTTGATAGTTTATCACAAGGGTTCAACCCTTCATACTTCGAGCTACAAAGTGTTTATAGAATTGTCTTCAAATATCTTGATTTAAAAATCAAGATTTATTTACAAAATATATTTGAAACTAATTACAAAAATAGAACTAGAAAATAGGAAACTTGAACTGCTTGGACATATTGCATAGAATTCAAGGGTTTTGCTTATGATTAAGGCTGTAAAAGCTACTATTTTGGTTCCTTTCCTAATTATCTTTCCTTTTTCGCCTACAAATTTGCATCCAAGTGCTGAAAAATTTGTTGCTTGTTGTTGGAAACCTATTGCTTGTTTAGTGAATGAGCTGAGATATTTTTTCCCATTTTTCTTCATTAGGAATGGAATATTTTACCAATTTTCTATAAGTCTCATCCACTTCAGTGTATTTCTAAAAGGTGGGTTTGACTATAAACAAGTGTTTGATCTCATGTTAGATTAACAAATCAAAACTTAAACCTTCAATAAAAGCCTTCCATGTAATGGTTCCCTTGATCTTATCAAATCTTGATTTATCTACAGCTATAGAATGCTATTTACATTGGTATTCTTCAAGAGGAACCAGTCTGTCTCCCATTCCTCTCAAACATGGAAGTCCTTTTTGATGTAGCACATTAAACTTTTTATGAAACTTCTAGATGTTAGCTTCTAGATTATAACACTTCTTTTCTAATTGCAACATTAAATTTCTTTTGGTAAGTATCCTTCTGACTTCCAGAATGGTTACAGTTTTGTCTTTAATATCATAGCCTTCACATTCTTCCTTTGTTTTTGAATCCAAAATTTTGATCAATGTTGTTGCATTTCCTGGTTTATGACCTGAGTCTTTCTTTACTTCTACTATTACCTCCTTTGACTTCTCTAATAATTCTTCTTGCTCAAAAATTATTTCAATTGAAGGCCATAAGTTAGTTATGGATTCATTTATATCCAGCTAGATATTCTCTTTGGCTTGTGCATTACTTTGAGCAATAGCAGTCTCATTTTCAAGGGTCTCTATTATCTCATTCAACCTATGGCTTTTCTGAAGCTCTACCAAGTAATCATTATCAGCTTTGATTTTCTACTCTTGAAGATTGTTGAGTTGAGCTTTTAACTTTTCAATTTCTTGCCCTTTAACGATAAATCGTCGATATCTTTAGCTAAATTAGTTATTGAATCCATGGATTGTATTTCTACTGTAATGGTTGTTGCAATAGACGTTCATGTTGTCGAAGTACCTGTAAGCAAAGTTGTTGCTATGGGAATAGTTGTTGATAAATTGGCTTCTTGTTCTTTTTCCTTTAATAAATTTTCCAACTTTGTTTCCATCTTCTTTATCTGCAAGTTCTGTTCAACTATAATCTTGAACATACTTTCTTTCTCTCTCTCCAATTCACTAACTTCTTTGGTTTGTGGATCTTTTGTGGTAGGGATTTTTAGTTGCTTCCTTAATGCTAGGATATCAGCATTTTTTCTTCTCATCATTTCTTCGACATCCTTCACATCACTGGGATCATATCCTAATTTAATCACCAGAACGTCTAAATATTTTATCTTGGTATCCTTGGCCAAAAATGATATTTTTTCTAACGTTAGTTATGGCTGAATATTATTTACTGAAATCTACAAATTGGATGATGTCATTGTCGAACTAGTCAAAGTGGAATAAATCATTTCTCCAACTTGCTTGTGTAAGTCAATATAGTCAATGGGATGAATTTATTTAGTATCAAAAGAAAAAATAGATTTCTCGCAATCTTTTGCAAACTTAGGGAAGGGAATTTTAGGCTCTAGAAGGGCCATTTGAAATTATCCATTCTCAGTATCCAATGCAAAAAGAAGTATGTGTTGAGAGGCTTAAGCTTGCTTCCAGAATTTAGAATAGGTGGTGGCCTTTAGTGCTTCATTTTTCCATTTGATCTCTATGTATCTAGCAAAGATACTTGGTTCTGTTACACTATGAGTTAGTTCTCATGTCTTAGTTATTTCTAATGGATCTTGGGAAGCTGAGGAGTTAGGAGAACTTGAGAAAATTTCCTCAGTTCTTGGAAAAGTTGCAACATGGGGACGTGTTAGAACCAATGTAGTATGTTCTTGTGAACTTTCTTCCTGAAATTGTTCTTCAAGTGGATTATTTTTCTTCTTCTTCTTGTACATTATGAAATTTGTTTCTTGAATTTCTACAATTAAAGGGGAAACACTTTCCCTTGTTCTCTAAGCCTACTTCTCTTATGGAACTGGAGTGTGTGATGTTATTGAGATGAAAACCTGCTCTTCTGCTTCCTACAATGTATTTTCTTGCCACTCTTCTTGATTCATGTACTATTCTATTTTTGTTCTAGGAGTGTGTGCATAAGGAGTAGTTTTAGGTTCTACCCTTAACTTAGAAATAATCTGCAAGGGATCATAATACCAGGTAAAACTTAATTTAAACTTGATTTGTTTCAAAAGAAGATCTTCCTCCTTCGATGTTGCTCTGGTATTGCAAATGAATGGCCAAATCTGGGCTTTTAAATTGAATTGAGACTTCTTTTTAGCTGACACAAAATGCATCTCATCCATGTTCATCATCTACCTCATATATTCTAATGCAAAAATCCTAATTAGAACAAACTTTGGCAGTTTATATGGAGGAACCTCACATCCATATACTCTGATCTCTATGTAATTTTGGTATAGATACGAACCTCCAGCCTTTGTCTGCTCACTCAAGTTAAGAACTCTTTTGATTTCAAGTGAACAACGTCACTACTTAGCAAGAATGAAACCATATATAGAAATTGATTTGTATCATCACTGAAGGAAAATTCATTGGTGTTCTTCCTTACTAAGGTAGTCCAATGAATTACAAACTGAGGATTTCCCTGTTCATCTAGTTTCTGTAATGAAAACTAGATTTTATCTGTTTGATAAAATAGGAACAAGTATACAAGAATAGATTGGTATTTAAAGGCTCCTTCAATAGAAAACTTCAATAATTGATCATGGATAGCTTCTGATAGAAATTCGTTGTAATTGAAGATAATTGATCATTTTTCACCTACTGAAAACACTGATAGAAATCCTAGAATGATTTCATCAACCCATTGATCAGTTGGATAACCTAATAGACAAGAAACCATTGAAACAACTTGTATATTCATCTCTGGAAACATTGAGGAAGGGTATGGAGGATTTGTTCTTGGTAATTATGCATTTTAAATTAAAAATATCTCAAAAATATTGGCTCTTTGAGGGAAAGTGAGTTTCTTATAAATTTCCATGAGGGAATCTACACAAAAAGGATGCAGAGAGGCTAAAGGTTTAACCTGAAGAATTTGGCATATGGACTCAAGGGATATTGAAAATAGAATATCATTGTTTTGGGAAATAATGGCTCTTTGACTCGGAATGTACTCAAAATGACACTAGGCTACAAATTCTTGAAAGGAATGAGTCTAAGGGAAAATGAATTGAGGCAGGAAGGACTCCCAAATATTCAATTCATCCCCAACATCAGAGAATTTCCATTTAGCCCAAATTTTGCAGTTCATAGAGATCAAACTCACATTGGGTTTCAAAAATTTTGCACCGCTGATCAACTAAGGGTAACTTTTCTAAGTCTACAACAGGGGTAGCATTGGGTTTTTTGCAACAAATTTGGATTTTCCTTTAGAAGAAGACATGTTGAAGATGTAATTAGATTAAGAATTGTTGTTTTACCAGGTGCTTGGTTGGTTGGTGCAATGATGAATGTTGTGTGTTGGTTCTGTTTGTAATGGACCTATACATGCAGCTGCTAGATGAAATAAGAGAGAAAAAAGGGGGAAAAACTTCTATGTTTCATTTATTGGATGAGGGATTAAACCATTTAAATGATAATCGTTGACAGGAGTTGGATATTTACTGCAGGAATGCAACACTCATAGTGGATAACAGATGATATAATGATTAATTCATGGACGATTAGTAATTGGATAGATGGTAGAGGCAGAGTGGGAATTAGTTATTTGCCAGGAATGGAAATGATGGATCGATCGTTTTTGCGGGGGGTGTAGGCAGATTGTGGTTTTTATGGGGGGGGTGTCTAAAGTGATTGTGAGGGTGACACATTAGAAACGACGAGTTTGTGAATTCACTTTGTAGTCCTCAGATAGATCTTTTTAATGAAGTATTATGCGTGTCAATCGAAGATTGTATGCAAAAGTTAAGAACTAGGAAGTTGATGTACCAATTTACCCAAACATGGCCCATAGTTTTGGCGCTTCATCTCCTAGGGTTAGTTTTTTGGATGTTTATGGTTTTCCATTATTAAAAATAATAAATATGCTTTTGAGCCTCATTGTAACACAGTTCAGAGGCATGCATCTACCACATCTCTTCTCATAGATAAGCTACCATCGTCTGAGCTAGTTTATTTCCATTTTGTATGTAAGCATATTTCAGTGCTTTGATATTAATGAAATGAAGTTTTATTCCTACTACATCTTTGTGTTTACTTTTATATCTATATTATGTTGTGTTCTTGCAAAAGTCGGCATCAGTGGTATCAGAGCGATCTATTCTCTCTCTATTTTTCTTTGCATGTTCCCAACAAGGTCAAGGTATAAGGAGTTAGGGCTTGAACTGGTTGAACCTTTGCAAGACTAGCCTCGTAAACCCTAACAACCTCCAATGGAGGAAGAAAATAAAAATGAGGGAGCAGGAGATCCCTTTAAAATATTGCTTGAAGAAGCCCTCGAGCAATAGAGGAACACGATGATGGACAACTTTTCCTAGATCCTTCTGTTGATCACCACAGGTGAATCATCTTCATCTGACTGCCACTTTGGAGGCACCACTCACTTCAAGGTACAAGTCAACTTTGATATTCTCATATTTGAAGGCCAAATAGATGTGTTGAGATTGCAACAAGATGATGGAGCTTAGTGAAAAGAGTCGCCTTCACTAAGTGGGCCCGCAGGCTATTTTTGGCGCAAGTCTATTTTTAGACTATGTCTATTTTTAGACATATGGATCATGTCTATGGATTGCAGGTTGCTGTTTATGGATGATTGATCAAGTTGAAAAAAATAGATGGACTTCTATTTTTAGACCACAGCGGAGTGACACCACAGCGGAGTGACTGCTCAGTCTAAATATAGAACAGTCAAATATTATTAGCTCATAATAATATTTAGACTATAAACTTTGTCTTATTCTCTTGGAGCACTTCAGGATGAGCTACGGATGTGGTACATGCAGATCCCAGAAGGAAATACGTGGTTACCTATGGGATGACTAATATTTGCATGCAGGACTTCAGTTAGAACTCAAGTGAGTTGAGTTTAGTGGACTGGAGGTGCAGTTGATGGAGTTGTGTTCAGTTTAGCTTTTTTAAACTGGTTGTATTTAGTCTAACTGGAAAATAGACTAGAGATGAGTTGGGTGAATTAGTTATTAATTAATTCACAAGTTATTAACTCATAATACAACTAATGAATACATCAGATAACTCAGTTGCATGTCAGTGCATGTTCAGTTCAGCAGGGACAGGTGTTAGAGAATCAGATTGCTATCAGTTGTGACTATAGTTGTGCACCAGATCTTGCACAAATCAGGGGATTGAGTATGCCAATGAGATTTCCCACATTGTAGCTTGTTCTCACGTGATTTAGCCAAGGAAAGACGTGGTGCCTTGGAATTATCATCAGTTCTTGAGCAGCGGAGGCAGGCAAGCAGCGAAGGAGATTTGAGCCAGTGATTGATTCAGATCTGAGCTGTATTGTGTGTAACAGAGGTGGAGATACTTGTGAGAAGTATTATGTTGTGTAATTTTACATGACTCAATCATTAATATACAGATAGTTGGGGTTTTTAGCGAGATGCTTTCCCCGGGATACATACTGTGTTAATGTGTGAATGCTTTGATGTTTTATTGTTATTGATGCTGCTATATTGATGATCAACGTAGAGGAGCTTATGTATTGTGTATGTTTTCCGCAATAGTATATGATCAGGATAATCTCTGTTGAATATGTGTTAAATTATTCAAAATTTCTACATGGTATCAGAGCTGGTTGATTTGTAGAAGAGATTTCTACAGGATATCAAAGCGAGGATTGATCATCAGATCTATTATTCAGGAAGTGACTACGTTTTTATTTCTTCAGGCAGAGTCTGTAATCGGGCCAGGTAGCCTCTGGATTCATCCTTCTTTTGGAAGGTGAGATATCCGGTGAATGCCCATACAGTCGATCTCTGTACAAGAAATACTTCGTTCTCACGAATTTTAGATCGAAAGCAGTTGAGTTTTTTGAGCTGGTGGAATGGCGCTCAAGGATAAAACTTAG